>QNGE01003026.1:30090-52304 GCA_008508345.1 Paragonimus westermani | reverse complement strand
AACGGGGCGTGCTGCTGTGTTGTCGGTGCCGTTTTAACTGTCGTTTGTGTAAGTCGTGTGCATGGCTTACTGGGCCTTCGGCTCATGTGTGTTCGTATTGTTTCTCTTTTCAGAACTGTCTTTCGAACCCCTACTTCGGAAGAGCGCTGTCCCCTGGTGCGTCCACGTTGCCCGAAGGTTGGTCCGCGTAGTCACGGGCATCCAGAGTGGAGTCGGCTGGCCTGCATGTTACAGTTCTATTTAGTACCGTTTGTTGTTATAGTCCTCACTGCTGTCTGCATCGTTTGGTACCTGGGGGAAAAAGAAAACGTAAATTTACTAGCACCATTTGAGCCTTTCCGCATTAACCACTCGTTTCGTTGATGCTCGTCTTTCTATCGTAAGTGGCCATGACACATGATCTAATCGTCTAAGCTTTGCCGGTCGAGTCTGAGGCTATACATAATCAGTATTGAACCTGAAGAAATTCTTGTAAATGTAGCTACCAAATCTAACCACTGTGGCCCCTATTTTAAAGGCTTCATCATTACTCACTGTCATCCATCGCATGATGTTCGTCTAGTTGAAAATTGCCGGGCGGTGAGTTAATTTTACTAACCATTGTAATCCTTTTCTTAAATCATTTTTGGAGTCGTGATGTTCATCAAAGCTAGCAATTCATCCCTCCATAAAAGTGTACAAGGGTAACTAGACAGACTTGATGGTTGAAACACAGTACAAGGAACCAAGCCATACTGCTTGGCTAATCTGCAAATATAACTTGAGAGAGTGTGAGATGAAAATTTCATTACTTTTGATCATCCTAGTAACACTTCGTCGGTTTCAGCGATGGGAGTGAAGTTCATCTGGACGTGCCTGTTGTATGAAAGGTTGCTGATAAACAGATCGGATACCTGGAGACACAAGTTATGAGTTTATTTATCTGCCCTCCGCGAATTTGGTGGCGGTATGTAGATGACATATTCGTAGTCATGAAACAGACTGCTTGCGACCAATTCCTACAGTTTCTTGACTCAAAATGCAACGGCATAGTCTTCACATTGGAAACTGGAACCGATGAGCGCTCACTGAATTTTCTGGACTGCCTAGTCAAAGTTGACGAGCAACAGAGATTTCAGGTTTCATTGGACCGCAAACCAACCCATTCTGGCCGTTATCTCAACTTCAACTCGTCCCATCCAATCGGTATGAAGAGAGCAGTCATCAAATCACTCGTCAACGGAGCTAACACGATCTGAACCACTAAGCTCTCCAGAACGACGGAGATTTCTCATATCAAAGAAATGCTAGCCGCTAATCACTATCCGAACGCATTTATTGAGAACACAATTAAGCGCATGCCCACTAAGAAGGAGAACAAAACGACCAGCACTTTCACGTCTACTGTGCAAATGCCGTATCGTGAACAAACATCTGAAAAAATCCGCTCCATTCTCTTTGACTACGCTTCCGGACTGTAGTTCGATTAGACAATACCTCAGAACGACTGGTAACACACCCTAAGGATCCAATTTCTATGGGCGACCAGACAGACCCCGTTTATGAAATCAAATGCGGTGATTGCAATGCCATCCATATTGGAGAGACAAGTAGACAGCTGAAAGTACGTGTTGTCGAACACAAGAGGCACACAAGGTTTCCTCCCAAACACGCCTATCAATTTCAGAAGCTAGAGAATGGTTCGGCCATCGCACTACATGCACCGTCAGAGAATCACAACATAGGTTTTAATCAAGCTCGAATGATTCATTCCTCTGTCAATGTGATTTCGATTACAACACTCCTGAGGAAGGCCACCCGAGGTGGTTGAAACGTAGAGTATTACAACTTGCTCGTAACGTTGTGTTATTCCCAATCTGTTTATCAATAACATGCTGAACACGACGCCCAAACTATTCAACTTCATTCGCACTACATTTGGTGCGGATATCTTACAACTAGAGTTTCTCTTTGCATCAATCACCGGTAATCTTCACCTGGTAAGATGCAACCTCCAACACCGACCTCAAACTTCTGGAGCTCACAATTATTTGAAAATGTCAACTTACTTATCATCGACTAGTGACCAAGACACAGCGTACAGGACGGAGAAAAAGATGAGCCCCGTCGTTAATCTTTGCGGGTGTACATTCTTTCGGGGCACATGTCAGCCGACATTGGATCGGGTGATCTGGCAGACGCTGCCCAAATCCAGCACCGCAAAGGAAGCACAACTGGCAACAACGGCTTCCCTGTGTGGCTATTTCTATCCAAGCACCGGCGTACAATGAACTTCAATGTCCACTACTTATTCGCTTGCAGAAAGTCATAATCGCTCTGTAAAGATGAGTTGACAAGGAACGGCCTGCCATGTATGTACAGACGATGAAAGTCTTCAATCAGTGGCAATACACAAGAAACAATCACATGGTGAGCATCATCAGTAAAACACCCAAGCGACATGTTCCCGAATCGTTGTCGTTTCAGACACCACTTATTACTTCTAAACGTCCTAACACTTCCTACTGACACTTTTACCTTTGGGCGATAACCACAAAGGGTTGTTTACGTTGATCGTTTTTAGACTTCATGTACCTGTCAGCACCCAATTGCAACACACTCTGATCTCATCGTAGTGGACCAGACAAACTAGCCGACTGACTCTGCAAAACGTCACCTATCCTAAGCTCACATATACACTGCCCTTGGGTCTCAGTGAGCATCGTCAATGATGTAATTCGCCACACGCCCGCTGGCACTGATGCAAATGTACGCCTGTACCACGGTTACGAGTGTAATAACTGAACAACTTCAGAAGTACGCAACTTCTTTATATACACTACAGTACTCGCCAGTCTTTGACCTTGGCTCGACAGTTTACACAATCCACACATTGGGCTTTTTTTTAGACCGGTGCAGTAACACGAAAATGGGAATCAGTTATAACCCTTGATATTTTGTGTGCAATTTCGGCATTCGAATTGCCGTGAATAGAACAACACAATGAGACCTCTTTTACGTGTTCGTAAGTTACTTATCACCGTCTTTCCGAGAATGGTCCTGCGTGATGTCCAAACATTCTGTAACTATTCTAAGAGTCCTGGCTTCAACCCGACACTTTCTGTTTGCTTGCGCAACGAATGCCTAACCTCCGTAATCGGTCTCGCTTATTGGCGTGACACATTTCATTTTAAACATACGTTGTGTTATGTTTCCTGTTCTTTTTTTTAAAAAATTTTGTATCTGGTACCTGTTACACGTGCCTGGATAATATCGATCTGGTGGGCTTGAACACTAAAATATTGCATGATTTGTGCGATATCCAGGATGACTAGAAACACATATCTTAACACGCTGAAAACATTCATTTACGGAACAATCGTAATCATTTCCATTTTACGTAGTGAGTATAATTCACCTACCCCAGCTGTTGAAAATGAACCATTGAAATGGATTGACGAAAATAAGTTTTTAAATATTTCAAGTTAATTGCTTTTAACGTTGACTGTTTAGAGATAGAAAGGTTAGTGCGTTTAGTCGGTTGTTAAAGCTGCTGCAAACTATTCATCTTTAGTGCACACTCCCTAAATATACGTGTCCGTACATCTGGATGGACTGCGAAATGTTTTGATGAACACTGAGGTAAACATTTCATCTGCCTTTACAGGGGGGTCATGTGACGCATATTATATGTGGAAGTTAGGTTGGTGTTATTCGCTTTGGTTTGGACTGTGATGACTGCTGATGTTGAAGTGACAAACAAGTGAGCTGAAGCGTAATGCTACGCTGTCTTGTTGGCAAAGCACCATACAGTCGGGAATAGTACCTGCACGCGGGTAAATAGCTACCACGTGTTCTTGTCATGCAAGCTTGAACGGCATGATCTATAGTGGAATATCCACGTAGCTTCGGAACGTAAATCCGCGGTGTATACTTTCTGATTTCTTGGCGTCTTCCACAGGAAAGTACCAAACACTGGTAAGAGCATCCTGAAAGGGTTTTACACATTATTCATTTCTAACTGAGTAGATCAACGTTTTTAAGTGTGGCTATCGCTTGAACAGCCAACCCTGACTAATCTTGGAGGAATAATCGGCATTCATTTGTGTTGTGGTAAGCCTGAACACAAACGGATTCTTGTCGTAGAAAACTATCGACACCAAGTCCACCATGAGTGCTTTCGATATGCGTGAATTAGCAAATATGTAACCAACGATTGGATATTAACACCATGTCCCGGTGGCCTTCGACGTGAGTGTTGTTGTAACCATTCCCAGCGGTAGTGGTTAACACGCCGGGCATAACAACAAGCTCATGACTGTATTTTGTCTTTCCCATTGTGTGCTTATCTGCTTATATTCAAGCAACGTTACTGGAGAGCAAATCATGCTGGCTTCAGTTAACCGGTACTTACGTTCTTTAAAAGCCAAGAACCATTCATATCAAGCCCAATTAAGTTAACTTGGGAAATTATTTTGTGCGTCTCAGGGGGTAACTATTCAGCATTTACAACAACACATCTTAATCGGGCAGAACATTTAATAAAATTTTGAATTCAGCTTTACAATCACTTCTTGTACAAAATTATTGGATTAGTAAGGAAGCGAGGAGAGCAAAGACTAACATTTGAATCGTGTGCATGGTACGCTATTATGGTTGTTAAAGTATTTCATAGATCTGAAAAGATGTTCCCTGTTTGTAAACCGAGAAAGGTGGACGAAAACAATGTATCGAAAGGGGTAGTATGCATGTATTCACCGAACGGAGGGTAGGATTGTACGGGGTTGAAAATGACTTTAGATGTGAATAATAAACATGTCCTCACACCTTGATAAAAACATCGTATTTGGTGGCCATTGTCAAAAACCTGCCGATAAACTGTTCTTTCAACGAGAAAAGACAAAACCTCAATACATTTTGATATATTGAGCAACAGGTATACCAGATAGTCATTTCGTTAAGATCATTCAGTTAAGTAAAGAGGGAGAACACCTTCGAATATTGCGTGTCAAAGTTTTCCTTATCTACATCATTGAAAATTGAAATTGAATCTTGTGAAAACAGTAGAAAAATAGAGCACGATTTCCATTTTGCAGAACACACGAATTCGTGTTTAATGATGAAAAAGAGTAACTTGGGTGCGATTAGCAAAATAACCACTTGGCAACATTATGGTTGACTGTGGATTACGACGCTTATTAAGAAGACAAAACAGAAATTCTCTCCTGACAGAGTTGAAAGCATGATTATGATCGAGAAAGCCGAAATGAACTGCCAAACATGGATGACAAAAGGGAGAGGGTGATACAGGATAACAATGCGTGAAGGTTGAACCGGGATTGGCGATAAATAGACTGATGTGGAGCTATTCTGCTGCAACATTGAACGTTCAGCTAGAAGCTCCACAGTGACATTAAACGCCTCCAAAGTGCGCACAGTCGTCGGGAATTTGGATGTACCTTTATTTTGCACGGAGATGAAGTGGTCTGTGTGACGCTCACGATGAACAGTTGCAACAGGCTCAACCAAAATTTCATCGCACTTTGAGTACAACTGACGAAAACCCATCCGGCTTCCTTTCTTTGGCACATAGAAATCGTTTCACTTCTTCTGATACAGTTATGTATTTGAAACGGGAAGATTTATTAGTTGGAGATTCACCCACAGGAAATTAGGCGATGTTTACTGAATTGGTAGGTGGATTGAGAATAAAAACATTACGACCAACTTGTAACAGTCTGCGTTTCAATCACTTTGGGTGGCCTTCCTCAAGGGTAATAAAATCAAAATCAACGCCTAGTGAATTTCCAAAATTAAGGTTCTTAGGGAATGTGAACGGAATCGCCCTGTTTATTCCGATCGATAACCCCGTGATCAGGAGTACACATGTAGACTGAAGACATTATCTTCGTTGACTGAAATCAACACGGTTCAAACAGTTTCAGTCATTAATGATGAGCTCTGATAAGACAGAAACCCAAATCATGTGTTTCTTTTTCGAGTGGACTAGCCAGACGACTTATCTGAATTTGTAGGTTTTGATTGAATGTGGCCCGTGTTCAGTCTGAAATGGTACCGGTTCTTCTCGAATTGTTTCTGAATGAAAACCTAAATGAGTGAAATCGGTCTGTATCGACACAGATGTAAAGTATCTCCAAACTATCACGTAAGTATTGTGGTATGGTGGTGTCCATATAGCATATGAAATTCAAATAACTATTTGCATCATTTTATGGTGATCTGTTAAGCAGAAGTGTGAAATTCCGGACAACGGCTAATAGCATAAACACTTTGAAAATCACGCCTGAGTGTTTTTCCTACTTATCCATCAATCACTTCTGGTCATCTTCAGAAATGAAAGCAACCTTTCCGCAGTATATAATAACGCTGTTGAATTAATAATCTCTTTATATCCTCTCGACTTTTCCATACATAGGATCGTGTGTAAACGAGTTAGTATCGTGCTACTGGCTGTCTGAAGAGTAGTATGAGCCCTCCACTTACTGAAACCGGTACGCGACTCTATGGAAAAGTACTGCCTGAAAGACAGCTTTCATCTAGTCCCACTGTTAGGAAATCTGAACATATGGGCAAACGTGTAGGTTCTCTAGAGATAGAGTCGTTGTTCCGGTGTACCGTCGAGGGAAACCATCAGTTTTCAATACCTTATATAACTTTAAACCAAATAAGTAGTACGAGTTGGCCGGGTCAACAACGTGGCCTGTTTCCATGATGTGCTTTGTGATGGATGAGGTCGGATTTCGTCTCTGTCGTTCTGTTGCCAATGTCCGTTGCGTCGTGGCGCGTATGAACCAGCTTGGCATATGTTCAGCCATTCTTTGTCGTAGGCATCGATCTGTTCTGCCGATATAGATGTCACCGGAACTGCAAGTGAACCGATAGATTACATGTGAGACAGAACATTTCGGTAGGTCACGATTGCGAATAGGCTGAGTGACACTCCTAGGCTGACAGAACTAAAACGTCTTACCTGTGTTAATGTCCAATCCCCACTGACATACTATCCTCAGCGAACCCATATAAATGTGGTGTATTTAGTCTGATGATGAAGCATTGAAAACAGGCTTATTTGGTACGCGTTTTTTCATTCTGGATTGTGATGATATGTTATTTGTTGACAAGACGGTCACACAGGGTGGTTACTGGATATGCATTTGCAGGTTGATATCATACGTGTTCAGCTCTGTTAAAACTTAGTTGCAAGGACCAGTTCCATCAAGGCCCACCAGCAGCACAACCGAATGCGTTCCTGCGTAACAGTTATCGCTTAAGAACAGCTGTGTCCCTGTGAATGTTTTGTGGATACACAAAATACATGCAACCGGATATGAACAGACATCTAATCTTAGTTCAAGCATAACTTCAAATAACAGCTACTGTTGTGGGAATTCTCCCGGTGGACTGTCAGATATGTCGTAACAAAGCAAAATACAAGGTTCTTCAACCCACTGAACCAGAAAGCAACGTTGTGAGCAGCGAATAATTATTGACTACAGACAACGAATGACGAACTGGATGGAGTGAAACGAAATTTACAATTACACCCATGACATTAATTAAGCCATATGGCATAAGTGTGTTACGGCGTTTAAAACCCCGCGTTATCAGTTATTCATTAATATGGCTCAAACTGACCGGGTGGCTTCCCGTGGTTATCGACAACCTGTTATGCAAATTGCACATATTTGAAACTCTGTAAACTTGGGGAGGCTCCGATCTCATTCATGAACCATGAGACTGAACAAAATGTGCTGTGGTTGGAGCTGTCCTCATCAGACTAGGTGAGTGGTACATTCTAGAAAGAGGAATTAATCAAAATGATAAAAGTGGAACAAGGGTAAACAGCAGAAATATAAACGGTGTGAATGCACGCAGACCATTGTCTATGACAAGTAGTCAACTTGAATTACGTTTCTAATCAACGATGTGAATAATCACGTTATCTTCGACCGGCAGCTGACGGCTACCTACTCTACACAATGGAATGTCACGATCATGTCGTTGTCCAACCATTTCGAGATTTAACCTAAATATTGGTGATCCCGTTAAATAATGTACGACGCAGAATTCGCTCAGCCGGTTACTTGAACAAGCTACACAACCGACGTTGACTGTGCAACCCGATTACTTGGTAATTCGAATGTTTTGAATTGCCCTGCTGGCGAACGGCTGCGATACCGACGTCATCGTCCCACTTTACTTGAAATATTTGGTGGAGATAACGATGGTCAGACATGAAAACTATTGATTTCCGCGTCGCCAGCACCTCAGGTAGGCCAAACAATTCACAATCTAACTTGGACTGTGTGCAATAATAAACTTGGGAGCTGAGATACTTCAGTTCTGAAAAAACAAATTCCACCTTAGAATTGCAAAAGGCTTTCCGGAATGGTCAGTCACATCACTATGGCGTTCAGGCTTCCGGCAGAAGATTTAAGAGAGACAATGTGGCTCACACACTTCGTGTTCGTAACTTATATCCAGGAGGGAACTTAACGACAAGTTCGTTGAATTTATCAAACGCATCCCTCCGAAACGTTTAATTCTATTGAAAAACTGGACAGGTGTAGGGAGATTGTACACCTCGAGCAAACGCCATTAGTAATTATGAACACTCGAGACGAATGTGAATAAACTCTCATCTCACTTTCAGAATGAACATCTAACACAATGAGCAGATTTACATATTTCACTGTTAATCTTTTGCGAAGGGGCCACTTTCAGACAACCTCACCAGGAACCGAACTGAAGGTAAACCTTAGGTCCAAAAGAACCACGACTACCGGCTGCCTGCAAGATTGTCGATGCTGCAAGAGCCGTCGCAAGGTAAAAATTTGACCAACGCGCGTTCGTCCGGATCAGAATCCCGCATGCTGTTTATGCTGGTGACTTTTTCCGAACTCAGTGAACAACTTAGACTCAGTAGATGCTAGACTGACACCTGTGTCATGTAGAATTCCGGTCCCCTTTTTGAAAACGCGGCTTAGTTTTGATAAGCGCCATTCGTGTTGTGTCTTTTCAGTCTTCCGAACATTCTGAATGTCTTCTCAATTGTGATATTAATCTCTTCCAATCACCCAGGAATAGATAAGGAGCGAATAGATTTAGTTTAGGAGCTTTGCTATGGCCCGATAACGCAATATCTAGGACTATTTCTGCTTTTGATGAAACGCTGTCTGGAACGCAATGACTGGTCATGGAGGGCCGGTTTTTGGGTGTGGCCAGTTGAGGTGTTCAGCCGGCTAGTGATAAAAGAACAGTCTTTTTCAGGTATGGTCTCACAACGATTCGACGGTCAGTTCAATCACAAATCAAGTAAACGATCACTCTGATCAAACGTCAGCCGTATCGTTCAACCGCTTCCAATCCGAAGAAGAATCACCCCGTTAAATATTTAAATCACCGATCAACATGCTGTTGTTTAATCCCAAAGGTTGATAAAAATGTCAGATAATACCGTTTTGGTAGGTTATGGCTTATTATCCGTCTTGGGTTGCGTCCAGACAACATATATACAACGCTTTTTCTGTTCGAATTGATAGGCTGAGACAAGCAGAACACGGGCGACTGTCCACTGCAACTCAGTCCGAGAACCATGGAACTACTTTCAAACTCAGTGAGGTTATCACTCTAATTTGATCAAAAGATTCAATTCCAGAAACGCTAGAGACCCTGGTGGTTAATCTTTCAAACTTAGAGAAATCAAGTGACCGTTGTAGAATTGCAAATCTGCACTTCCGAAATGCGACAAGCGTTACCCTTCAGTTTTTCAACAGTGCTTGCTATGTCAACTTTTCCACGTGTTTGTCAGAGATCGCGGACATTGAAAAGTTAATCCATACCTGTTGTCTCAGCTTTGGAGAAAAGTATCCTCCGGAGGTACAAGAAAGATAAAAACAATAGAGAACAGAATAGAAAGTAAAGCGATATTGTCTGAGTGATACTACTGACAGAAGAGCGGTAATTCATGAAGTGGAACGGAAGAAACTCTTACCGAGTCTTGGATTAAAAACATCATCTGTAAACAAAAAGTAGGTTTAACTTGGGGACCTTACTCGAAGAAATATATATGACTCGTTTATCAATGAGATGCCTGTCGAACTCGAGGGAGCACTGAATGAGACAATGATGTCCGATTCTGGTTAGCGCTGTGTACGACAGATGTATGTAGAATTAAAACTGATCTTTATGTTTTATTGATGGTCTCCCGAGCGCGTTAGAAAATACGCCGTCGGCCAAAGTCTGCTATCCGACGGTTAAAACGCTTCTTAATTAGGGTAATCATTTTGTACTGTTTTTCATACAAGGGGGACAAGGGTGTTGCAATTATAAACATACTTCTGTTGTATACCATGAGTCGTGCCTCACCGTCTAACTAGTCTTACCAAGTTGGTTTTGCGACTTGCAACTCAATAGGTGTGACTGCTTTCTTTTCAGTTTTCTGACTAGGATGTTTGTAGGAAGACCGAGGTTCTGGTCAAAGGATTTCTTTGGATCGGTACAGTGCAAATGTCAAGCCGTAACGTAGATTAAATTTGGGGCCCGTGTCCCAGAGTTAATGAGGTGGTTTTCTTTTTTCCATCCTTTGATTAGTGTTAACATTTAGTTCCACCGAAATCTTCGTAACATGAGTTGTAGCGCCCTGTGTGTATAAAACTGAATGCAGTATATCATTTTGTTTGTGTATGCCTAAAGTAATGCATTCACAAATGCTTTCAGTTTCACAATCTCTTCGGGTAGGACAGAAAAAGCGATTTCTTAACCCCTTTTGTAGTCTCTCATTGTATATTTCTAATAAGAGTAGACTTTCATGTGCTGTTAACGATTAGTCTCGATAGTTAGCTCAAAATGGAGGTTTACCAGCTGATCGAACATAACACTGAAACAGTATGAGTGTAACTGTCCGAACAGCCCTATGAGCAGCCCAAGTACCGAGGTTGTTTTTGAGGCATGACGCACTGTTGGACGACAAACTAAAGCCAAGGGAGAGTGTCGTGCGAAAAGTGGTGTCCGTGTGTAGTTATCCACAGAAAGTAATCTGGGCAGCCCCATTAAAGATGTTGGTCGGTTTATATCTAACCCTGTTAAACTGGATGCGGTTTTCCATGACTCAGTGGTTTAACATACGTGAATCAGTCTATAGCTTTTCTCTCTCACTTACACTATCCATTATATGCTCAATTTTAATATTGTTACCGTACAGTAGCAACTGGATACTGACCATCAGGTTGTAAGTGTGATAGTATTCGCGTGGATGCTAATCGATCACGGTCCATATACTACAGTCCTTAAACTAGAATTCTTGTTTCGTGGACCCCCCTTGTATGTATTTGCCAATTGTTGGTCACCGAAAGTAAGCAGGCTCAACATATAAGTCTGTCAGTTATACTGTTATCATTTATCATTGACTTACCAGGCTTGGAATTAGGTTAATGGGAATTACGTTTGAAGAAGTTCGTATTACAGGTTCAAGGTTACAGCGTGCTTTGTTAGTCACCCCAAAGTAGGAAAACACAGGCAGTGACCGACGTAGTTAGTATTTTTTCCAGCCATCATGTGTCACATTTACTGTAACTCCAGTCGACACCGAGGAGTTGAGCATAACAATAACTATACTGTTAGGCTGGTTAAGCTTTCATACCGTTACAGTCTCAACCAAGTCATCGGTATGCACTTGAAATGAACAATGAATTGTTATCCAAACATGTGTTTCATGATTTACCAGTTCAGTAATTCCCATTTCTGCTAGTAAGTCCGGTGTGTGTAACTCAACTGAATTTGCCCTAAACATCACTGGGGTGAGACGCCTATCAGAAAAACCAGTGCTCGACTGAGTACAAACGACAACAGCACTGTAACCATCTAACTGGTTGACGGACTGCCATGACTCAAGTTTTCCCTCGAGTACACGAATCCTAGGGGTGAATCTATTTTATTGAAGCATATGGACCTTCATTAACATCGAAAGTCGCACAGTGTAAACTGTTGAAGTTGTCGGACATTTTCGGAGCAAACTGTCAATCCTGCTTTGTTATCATCAGTAGGGGTGAAGATTAAATTAATATATTCTTTTACGAGTGCTCTTGAAAAAACAACTAATATCTGGCAAATGAATAACTCCCCAAGTTATCCATAACTGAACCAGCAATTATTTCGTATGACACAAAGTACTTACTACGAGTGGCCGAAAACAACTTCTAGCAAATTTGAACGTTAATACCTGGATTGTATATTCACCAGCCACATGTTTCTTTGTCACCCCCAGGGCATGAACCTCAGTCCAAGTACCTGAGAGGTAATCATTATATTTTGGTAAGAACGTGCAGTTTATCGTATCTAAGTGCTGCACTACACTCATTATTGCCCATATACATTTACCGAAAGAAAGCGCTTTTCATGCTAGCTCTCTTCTAGGATTACAAGATCAGGGTTCATACACTTTACTTACGTAACAGAATACACTGAACCGCATGAGCCACCTTCTGCTACAGATAAATGGTTGACGGTTAGGTCCACATGAAATGGACAATGCCAACATTCCACACGAGATGCCGCGTTGGAGAACTTGTTAAAACTTCAAAATGGCGGTGCGTTCTGATTGGACGGTTCGACCGTGTTTAACGTGACGGCTATGACTTAGTGACTGTCATGGCTAATTTAGGAAGACGTAGATCAGTGTTGTAGTCCAGAGCACAGCATTCTAAAGCCGTCCAGTTTCAATAAGACTAAGCGCGAGTCCAGTACTTTCTTCGAATGTGGGTGGGCGGAACTTCTATGATTGCTAAAGTTGTAACCGAGAGTGGTTGATGTACACTTTATTACAAGGAAACCTCGGTTAATTAATAGTTTCACAAAGAAGTCGATCGTTCCGAAATATTTCGGTAGGTCACTATGAAAATACTTAAAAGGACTTAAGGTCAGGCTACGACAGCAATTGCGATAAACATGATTTCAAAACAAACGGAAACCACCAGGGCAACACAGAATAAAGGCTGTTCACCACTGAGACTGGGCGCAGCACAGTTGGGCTAATATCGTGTCTGTCTGTCCAGTTTAGGCAACAGACTTGCCGGCGGTTTCGTCATGCAAAAATATTGTCGCTAAAATTCGTGCCCTTAGCTGCCTGTTCTGACGAAGTATTTTTGGTAGTCTGTTGGTAACCTTGCGAAACAATTGACTGTAAATTGACTGTATGTAATTGACTGTATGTAAATAAATTGACTGTATGTAATGTCAGGCACATTGGTAGTCCCGCTTTCTTGGTGTCGCTTGGGCCGCAACACCAGAGGTGACTGTACCCGTCAGCCCAATAGTCCAAAGTGTCGTACCGCATATATTGCTTCAGTCTTCTGATTTTAATAGACACGTCCTTCACAGTGATTTTCGTCGAAAATTGCACTTCCTACCTTTCCAAGTTGAATTGGTCATTTGATATTTGTGCATCGTTTAAAACTAAAGAAATACTACAAATCCCGCAAAAAGGCAGGGTGATCAGATGAGGTGCTGTTCGAAAAAACTGATGTCCCCACACGAGTCTTTTTCCAACCTACAGACCTTTCTTAAATGCCCGTTCAACCACCTGGCTTACCTTCTATTCTTACATATTCCCACCTCATTGATCAGTTATCTGATCTTCGACCGACTGGTGCTGACAATCTAGGTCGGTTAAAGACTAAGTTAACCGATATAGC
This sequence comes from Paragonimus westermani, assembly GCA_008508345.1. Taxonomy (NCBI): domain Eukaryota; kingdom Metazoa; phylum Platyhelminthes; class Trematoda; order Plagiorchiida; family Troglotrematidae; genus Paragonimus; species Paragonimus westermani. The sequence goes on along the minus strand of QNGE01003026.1, from coordinate 38,613 downwards.
TTATAGTTTCATCAGGACTCCAATTAATATTCCGTGGGCTATCACGAGGCAACACTTGCAATCGTTAAGAGAGCTAAAGTCGAAAAACTTTGTTATACTTAGGTCTGACAAGGGTTCTGGGGCCGCCATCCTAGATAAGGATGCGTATGTACAGACGACGTTATCGGTATTGGATGATGTTTCGGCGATTAGAGATAGTGGACAACATTAACAAACTAGAGGACAGCGTGGGACGACATCTTCAGCCGCTCTTGCAGTTACGGATTATTGACGAAGTAACGTATAATTCTCTTAAGCCGTGTGGATCGTCAACACAACTTTACGAACTTCCAAAGACTCACAAGTCTGGGATGTCACTTAGGTCAATTTTAGCAATGACTAACTCACCTTACCACAAATTAGCATGCCGGTTGGTCACTATTCTAACCCCAGTAAAACAGAAATTTCAGACATACTCCATTAAAAATTCCCTTGAATTGATCAGCGACCTGAGCAGAATCAATCTTTCTGACGAACTGATGTGCTCTATAGATGTTCAGTCACTTTTCACAAATGTCTCGCTGCATGAAACGATTGAATACATTTATGAGCTCGTTGAAATGATTCACACTTCGTTGCCACTTCCCACCGACATATTGAAGGAAACTTTGCTGCTCTGCACTGAGAATGTCCGTTTTCACTTTCCTGAACAGTCCTACCGTCAAAATAGACAGAGTAGCCACGGGGAGTCCACTAAGTCCCATCTTAGCAGACTTTTCATGCTAAACGGAGATAGAAAACTTGTCGTATTACAAGCGTTAAGTAGAAGACACTAATTTTCAGTCGATCTAAACGGATGATGGATAACCTGGTGCAACGTCTACATAGTTTTCATCCTAATCTAAAGGTCACTTATGAAGTTGAGGTCGGCAACTGTCTGCCATTTCTAGATGTCCTAATAAGTCGTCGGGAAGATGGCTCGGTTAGAAAAGCCGTTTATAGGAAACCCACATGATTAGGTCAATATCTCAACTTTAGCACCTTCACACCGATCCAATACAAACGAGCACTAGTAAACACTCTGTTCGCATGATCAAGGCGAATCTGTATACCCAACAGCCTCGTGGACGAACTAGATCTGATTACGCCTGTCCTACAATCAAATGGTTACCCCCAGAATGTTTATAGATAGGCACATGAGACAAAAATTACCATTCGAAAAGGTGGTCACTGTACACAAAAGGAGAGTCTACATAGAGCTACCTTTTAGGGGTGATTATGTCATTCACAAAACACCACAGCAATTAAGAAATTTAATTAAACGAACGGTTAATGCAGCTGAACTCTGTGTAATCGCTCGGACTCAGAAGCTACCAATTCCTTCAGTCAAAGGAGATCAGCCTATCGGTGCCACTTCACATTGTGTTTACCAATTTGTATGTAACTGCGGAGAAAGTTACATAGACAGAACTTCGAGATGCTTGCGCTCCAGAATGCAAGAACATCTACCAAAATGGGTACAGAATTCTGTGTTACCAGAGAATGGCAATGTTGCTGAAACACGTAAACGGCCAGTTTCCTCAGTCGCCAGACACGTCCTGACCACCGGTCACGCTGTCGATCCATCTTGTGCATCTTGCGTCATGCTAACCCGAGATTCTTACGGTTTGCTGAAGCAGTTGCAATTAATTGACTCAAACCAGCTCTCTGTGTTAAAAAAAAAACTGTTCGTGAACTTTACCTTTCTTTAGAATTAATGACTTATCCTAACCAGCCTATTGATTATCCACCCCTCAATTCGTTTGTTGTAAAAAAACCCATCCATGTTATTGTAAAGTTGGTATTGATGAGTCAACACGAAATGCTTGCATCTACCAGTTTTCGTGTTCCAACTGCTTTGTTCAAACTGCTCAAGGGAACCAACTGTTTCAAATATTGCCATTTGTTGGTATCGTAGATACGTGATCAGCAGCCAAGCAGAATTCAAAAGAAACATCATGAATATAGTACAGGACTAACACAAAATTAGTTTGGAAGTAAGTCTGCCTTGTTTCATTCTAAAAGTCAATTTTCGAATTGCTACAAATTCACATTTCCAATAGTTCCATCTTAGACATCTTGGCAGGTTTCCAGGAGGCAATCCTTTTTACCCCCATCTTCATTGAGTTGTAACTTCAAACGCTGCTGCAAATCAAACAAGTCTATGTGGTGGCTCCATAAGTTAGTTCACGGAAACCGTGCGATTGCTGTTATCGCACGCCTGCCCTAATGATAGCCAAGTTACCAGCTAACGTAATTCCATCGTTCGTTACGTTTGGGCCTAGTTCTGTAGAGTATCTAAAACATATATTCACAAAACAGAGTTGACCTTATGGATTTTAAAATGCATGACCATTCTGTACTCAGTAGATTGAGCAGAAGCCTACTCTCCTGAGTACTACACCCACCTCAATCATAATTAGCATATCTATGCTGGCAATTAGCAAAGCAGTGTGACATACTTTGAAATAGCTAATGTCTCCAGCTGATACTCAAATCGACTGACTATGAGATAATCGTAGCTATTCTACTGTTTGGTTTAGAACGTAATTCGAACAGAAATGCGGGGGTTATTTGTTAATTTGGCGGGCGATTACCTTTAGGTAGAAAACTTCCCGAATTCCGTCGTTACTAACCACCCACAGTCGGTTTCGACGTCGAACAGTGTCTCGATCGCTACTGGTTTCTCACCCATCCGATGGTAGCATTTTCTTTCCGGCTTTTGATATCTGGCTTCCTTCTGATGTGACCATCTATGTGTTTCCATAGCCACTGTAGGATTATTGGGGATGTCGAATTTTGTTCAGACGGATACAAATCGGAAGGCTTTCTCACTTAAACGATTCAGTTTTACTTTACTATCTCTGTTATTCAAATGGATCGGTGATGACAGCCAGTTTTGACAAAAAACGTTCGCATATCAGTTGCAAGCCTCAAGAATGCCTTCTTTTCGCCCACCTGGTCTAGTTAAGCGCCTTTAGAGGAAGGACATTGTTAACCATCATCGCTGGGTTACTTCAAAACTGTGAAGACAGACTTTAGCAAAAGCAATGTCATTCCATTAGTAGCAGCAAACTAAAAGCGCTGTGCACAATTGAGTGAAACTGTTGTGAACCACCCTCTTATGATAACTGGTCAGAAGAGGGCCAACCTCGAGTATGTGACGGACGACATTTCTTTCCTTCGATGCAGTTCTTATACATGTCAGTTGTCTCATCACACACCAACACTAAGTACCGATTGTTGGCTGAGGTAGGAAATCGAGGGGTTTGAGGTACAACATACACTGACAGTCAACATTCAATGATGAAAACCGTTGATTTCGTTCGAGAGTTAGCTGGTTGGTCCTAGTGTGCTGCCACAGCATATACAACCAGAGAGATTGTCAACGCGTGCTGGACCTCTGGTTGGATGAGTAACTTCGAATGAGTTTACTCGGTTGCAATAGGCTCGACTACGCACACTCAGGCAACTGTGATGCTGTCTAATCCCACAGGGTTCTGGTAATCGACACTAATGTTAAGTCTACTGCCCACGACGTCCGTGACCTCAACGTAACTGAAAAGTTCCTGATCACGAAGTTATCGACTTAAGTTAGCAGAGCATCTGTGCTTATCGCTTTCTAGAACTGATCAGACGAGCTGAACGCCAGTCTCACCAGTTTGTATTTGAGCATTTGGACATGTTCATTCGGACATGCTTATTGTGAGTTAAGTAACATTGTGGCTAGCGCTCCTGTCTCAAAAACACGAGGGCCGGATTTCGATTTCCTTCTTGGACGAGGATACGCGTTCCTGATGAGTCGTGATAGGAACGAAACTCGAACCTAGTATATCATTTTGATGTGAGCCAGCCGAAATGCGTATCTGGAAGCAAAGACCGCGACCGAACTTGAACTACTCAACCCTTATAAGTGAACTGACATTAGCTTAAAGTGAAGTTACTTAGAGTGAGTTCATAAAGAATGGTGGAATTGGTTGAAAAGATAAATACAGTTTGATTAGTAGTAAAAAAGATTAGACACCGCTGGGAAAAATGGTATCCAATTTCACGTTGTTGTATTGTATAGTGGCTACAAAAGTCATCCATTCAATTTCATATCCTATGGATTAAAGCAAAATGGCATAGGGCAGATAAACACAGTAATTCACTGTTTGTTCAGGCAATGTGATTAACCAGGCGAATAACTAAGCAACTCATAACGGTAAGCGAATACTATTGGTCATAACCAGGTGACTATTCAGATGCTGCGAAACATTGGTGGACAACAACACCAAAAACCAGAGGGACGCGAGGAATGTTTCACTAGCCCGATCAATACGGTTAGGCATAGGGCTTTGAAAAATGAGGTGGGTCTTAACAGTTGATAAGCGAACTTAGGAGATGGGATCTATGTGGGAAAGTTATGCCTAACTTCAAGTGTTGAATATCACGGTGCCTAGATCGTACACAATTAGATTTGGGACAGAAACTGAGGCGTACTTTAGTCTTTCATTCATCATTTACCTTGCACAAATCTTGCACACAGTCCAACCAAAATGCGACAAAAATCACATCACTAAACTCAGTTTACTTCTACGTTCCTCCGGTACTCCAAACTGTGGCTTGTGCAAAAATAGAGAGCCTTAAACTCTAGACTTGTGCGCCCAACCATTGGTGGCTTACGAGTGTTTTTCTAGTTCACTTAACCAATTGGTCAGCTTGTCTAAGTTGACTGCAGCCTAGATAAACAGCTTCGACTCGGTCGACGACTGATTGGCACCTTTATTGGATGACGGTCCTTATTAGTAGTTTGACATTCATTAGCAATGTTATTAACTGTGGTTCAACGTATGGCAACTGAAGGAGCTGATGTGTGCTATAAAACTCCATCGAACGGGTGCCTGCAACAAAAGCGTTGACATGTTATAATGGTGCATCCTGTCATGATAACAGAAGCTAATGAATACCACGTGTACTATGTTCGGACGTGTATTATGGTGTACTAATATACTGGATTAGGTAGTTCACACAAACATGACATAAGAGTGTTAACGGGAACTCATGCAATAATGTATAGCATTCAATTACGAAACGCATTGGGATCGTGTCTGAAAGTACAAGGTGTAAAAAGAATTTTGCCTATTTCCTATAAGATGTCACTACTCACCATAGCTCCACTCTACCGGAGCAAGAAGCACTGAGAATAATGTTCGAGCAGTGACATTTTTATAACTCATGGTAACAGTGATAACTCCTCTCTGTGTGTACTGGCTGTTTCTTTGTTAATCATACCAACAGGTATGCCTTCCGCCATCACACGCTGCCATCGTGTGATTAAAATATAGTACAATTTTTTACTTGACAAATTTATATTTTTCATTGTTGGACGAAAACCAAGCTTTCCCTTTTCAGTCCTACGTTGGTTTTCATCGTTTCCTTCCAAGTTTACTAGACGCTTGTATCTCCTGGGGTATATAAATTAACTGTTTCGAACATGAATAATTAAACAGAGGATAGTTATATTGACATGGACGGACAGTTACTTCATTAAGACACTCATGTACGCACTCATACAGGTTAGTGGAATATGATAATCATCGAAGCGTGTTAATTTATCAGTTGGTGTAAAACGTAAACAAGTCTTGTTGCACATAGACTTGTTTCAGTAAAAATACTGGTATGGATGGTGTTAAAAACGATCAATGATTAAGGTCAAAACAATCAGAATGTGGAGATTATGGTATCGGTAATCACAAGAGTTACTTATTCAGACAGCTGAGCGTTTGTGCAGCTTGTTCAGACGTAGTAGCTTTTTCGATAACTAGACTAAAGTAAATTATTCTGTTTACGTTGCTACATGTGTGTTAAACACCCAAGCCTTTTCATTCACCCATAATTCATCTTTCTATTCTATACGGGTACTGTTTGAAGTAGGTGTTTCTCTAGAACAGTGAACACGGCAAATGTCAGTCATGCTACTCACAATAGCAAGAACGGGTTATACATTTGCAAAAGAACATATAATGAGCAAAGTTTGAGATTAACAGATATATTAGTCAAGAAGAACAAACCAAAAACGAATATACGACATCCGCGACAATTGTTGACAATTCACAATCAGATTGAGTACAACACCAATGCATGTGAGCTAGTCCGAGAAATAAGAGTATTTTGATTGTGAGAAAGTGTACCTGTTATACTCAGCTAGTTTATGTCACACTATCAAGTTACGTTCAAAGTCCAAAATTTCAGCGAATTGGGTATAACTGGTAGGATAGATCAAGTTGGTAACCAGCTGGTACGAAACGCTATTCAAAGTACTTTCGTGTATATACATCCATGAGAGGAAGGCCCTTGTTCTTTCTTCCAGGAAATTTCCGTGTCAACTGTCCTGATAGCTGTTTTCGAGGTCTGATACTAAGCAAGTCAGGGTGTAGAAAATAACGCGTTTATTTGGACAAAAGTCGGCGGTTGTTTTGTCCCAAATACGGTTAGTTTTGTTTTCCATATAGAAGAAAAACACGAGGACCGCAGGGACCAAGGTTTGTTGATTTCTGATCATGGAAGTGGGTAGCATAGGGTCGTAACGCTAACTTTCTTCATACTTCAAGGATATGTCATATGAATCATTTTTTTAACAAAGTCTAAATAAGAACTAGGGAAAGCTCTTGTTGTCGTATTGTGAGAATATTTCACGTCATATAGGTTCAGTCGTTCCATCTCAAAAGCATACAAAATTAGTTAACGAATATCACATGAACCACAAGTCCACAGAGTTCAAAACTTGCATATGGATCACACTACTGTTTGATGTCACGTATATACTCTGGCGACGGTCACTCTGGCCTAGGGGCAAATTCTATTAAAACTAGGTGAAATCTCTTATTTTAAGGTTGGCATAACTTGTAAGCTAAATTCATAGCCCATGTGTTCACATAGAAATTACGATACAAATCGGTTACGGGATTATTATTTTGATGATTGTTTTGAAAGAGCAAGTATTCATCATCACCAGATATCAGCAGATTGCTCGGTAAGTCGCCGAGTTATGTGATTACAAATTGAAGAGGCCAAATCGTGAGGTTGTCAACCGGAGGTAACAGGACAGTTAATGTATCTTTTTTCGAGATGACCGGTCAAACTGAACATTGTTTAAAACCGTTCGCGTATGAGAATTTGTTATTCGTACCCAATCTGAGTTCAGTGAAAGAGTTACGAACGCGGCCGCCTCAGGAGAGCGCTGCTGGAGTTCTAGTCCAAACTGTGACACTGCTGTCTGGTTTAAAATAAGTTCTTCCACCTCATCTGTTACAGAGAAATGAAATTAAATGGACAAATGATTACTAATGAGTAGTCTGGCATATTTGGTAATTTAGAGACCGAGTTGTGAAAAATTAGAACAGAGGTGCAACCATAAGTGAACGGGTAATAACGGTCATTAAATCGGATGAATACGAAAAGACCTCTGGTTGCGGTAGCGGATGATGGCGATTGTGCCGTCGGATAGTAGTCAACCTGTTGAAGGACAGTGCACACAATAACAGTACACAAGCGTGGTTCTCACCACTGCAAAAGGAAACCTGACCTAATAAAACAGAAAGCTTTTTACAATGGACCCACAGTTTGGAGACGTGTAATATGTATTCATAATGCGTTAACAGCAAGAGGATCAGGAGATACAAACCGGTCTGATGAGTCATGTGGCCTTGAATTCATTACCCATGACAAGCGATCGAAGAACATTGCGTTGTGTTTCAACAACCGCCGAGTAACGCACACACAACAAACGATCACCAGATACTAAACATGATTTATCAAAGCTTCTACGTACTACTGAGTAATCAATAAGAGTTTTGAGAGAGATACCTGCATACCTCAGCTGTGACTGATCGTATCAACAGCAAACATGTCACGTAAGTAAACAAACCAGCCGGTTAACGCTAACCAGACATTAGAAAGGGTATGTTGCTTAGGCCCGTTCGGTAAGTCAAACGAAACAGCAAAGTCATGTTCTGTGTCATGCATGTCAACAAAGCAAGGATGTTACACAACGACTCCGAAACTGGCAAACTAGCGTTGTGAAACCAGAAAGCGGACGACACAAAGGTTACTTCATTGGAGAAACCAACACACTACTTAAGCGTCTGAGCACGACTAGAAACGGAAACACTCATTTGCACACCATACTCTTCTGAGGATACTCCAGTCGCTTTAGACTCCATGTATCAGTTCCCTCATGTAGCGAAAGCCATTATATGTCATTCTGCCTCCAACGATCCATCCCGTATCTCTGCCGTATTTATCACGCGATTATCTCGATCCATGCTGCTACTGAATTGTGGTGTGAGTAGTATGGTGCGACCGTCTATCCTCACTACACTCCTCCCCCCGCAAAGATTGTTCCAGTCGTAACAAAAGGCGTTCAGGTTCTCTTCGTTCACTCGACGATCTGCGTGCTGGCCCCGGTGCTGGTGACACACATGGTGTGCATCCTCTTCTGATCGGAGTGTCGTACCATTTACA
>QNGE01003026.1:12752-26286 GCA_008508345.1 Paragonimus westermani | reverse complement strand
GTCCTCCAACGATCGTCCTCCAACGATCCATCCCGTATCTCTGCCGTATTTATCACGCGATTATCTCGATCCATGCTGCTACTGAATTGTGGTGTGAGTAGTATGGTGCGACCGTATCTCCTCACTACACTAGTATGCATGTTTGAGAAGGAGAGTTGAGCTCAAAAGTGTAGAGCGGAGTTGAATGTAACTATCTACCATTTACTGCGACCTGGAGCTAACGTAAACAAACCGGCCCATAAATCTTGAAGCCATCACTCAGGAACAAAAGCCGTCAGCGTTTTTGTGTAACTGCATGCGGCTTCCAAACTGACACACCTCCAAATAAAGATGTCGGGTAACATTATCGGTCAATACGTGTATTCTAGGAAGTGTGTTGGGAAACGATACATTGAATTTAAGAACAGAGGCAGATAATCTCTCGTCTGTTCGGAGACAGCTGTCAGTTATAATGGGATAGTCTGTGGAGATTGTTGCAATTTAATATATCCATTTCCCATATGCATATGGTTTAGACAAAACTTTTTTCACAAAGGAAGATGGTTGGCTGTACGAACCGCGCAACATCTCTTTTAGCTACCTGTAACTAAGGTAGCCTAGAACGACCCATCTTCATTTCGTCGCTTTAATACCTAGTATCCACGGAAATCCGGTAATGATGTGAGCCGACTCAATCTGGCAGTACCTCTAATAGGTCAGGACAGTCAGAGTACTTTTCCAGCCCACTACCTTCTACACGATTAGTAAATTTAACTGTCATTTTGTAAATTTCGCGGCTGCCTGAGTAATACTGGCTCACTCAACCACTCGGTTGCGTGCAAAACACTGTCCATTACTTTACCCACGTGATTGTGGTTTGATAGTACACACTGCCAGCGTCACCGATCAGATGTTTCAACAAGAACCGAGACTTCATTTGAGACAGACTTGTTAAAACACGTAAAGACAGTGCTGATACAGTAAAAGAAGAACACTTATTGCGTATACTAAATCAAATACCTGAAACGGACAATCAATCATATTGAGCGTATCGCGCACATGCTGGCAGAAAGCACTGTTGCGGCCGGCTCTAATTAAAGTACGGAAACTGGTTTGAGAGGCAACACTGACGATTTTTAAAGCATTGGAAATGAGAAACGTTCTCCACTGTCGTTGCAAAAGCAGACTTAAGCAACGGCACCATATCCCGCTTCATAAACATCACAAGGTATGTTGCAACTCAAGACCACTTTTCGTAAATCCATTTGTCCCTATAAATTTAGAAAGTCGTATCCCATAAAGTTCCTGAAAGTATTTCGGCCGGTCGTGCCACGATGAATGGGGCGTGTCGTCCCACCCTAGCGCGTCCTCATACGAGGAGGGAATTCTGTAAAGTTTAGTTTAGATAATCATTGCTATTTCACCTAGTAAGCAAGTGTTTAACTGCTTGAAGCTTGGCTTACTTACTTCCACAGGATTTTGCCGAGTCGAATGTAGGAAGTATGAAATTTGTAAAAATGACTGCTAGGAGCTGGATGAAGTGTCCGTGTGTATCAGGGGTCAGGTTTTTACCGGGACTTTCATAGCAAATCCGAATAGTACCGCTGGGGAGTGATATACTGGCCAATGGATGTTTGTACAAATGTAACAAGTATGGCAAAAGTTGGTGTGCTTCATGCCCGTCGTTATTATTGGTTAATAGAAGGGTGAGTGCAATAAATCCCTGTGCTCGTTTGTTGCCAAAGCCTATACTTTTCAAGACAGAAAAACATCCTATATACTGTAAAAAGCTAACGTTACGTTTAATCTCATCCGCCACATACGTGAAGCATGCACAGCAAACAGTGATTAGACGTAGATGCAACCCTATAAGTCGGCCGTCCTAACTTTTGCCTAAGCAAAAACCAGTAAATTTGAGTTTTGATTGTGTAATAGTATCCTGAGTGAGATAACCGGGTTAGCCTGACCTGCTATCATACGGTGTTTGGCAGAAGATGACTGTTTTCAGGCGGCTGGTTAACAAATTTAAGACTGGTAAATCATCAGTTGTTTCAACAATTTCAGGATGCGCTCCGGCCATTAGTTATAATCTTTCCCGAGATATGTTTTTTATATGAACATCACTGGAACTGTAAGTGGACTTGTACACAATGTGAGAAATAGTGCATTTATTAGGACTCCAGCATGAACTATACAGAACGATTCCCCCGGTGGTTTGACCTAAGCCAAGGCGTGCGGCCGAGCACGTTCAGTTCAGATGTTCGAGCAGGTTCCAATTTGTTCATGAGATCGTTCGCTAAAGATCACTTTTGGAGAGCGTATTTGTGTCACTTTTATACACATGACGTTGACCTTTTTCAAAAAAATGTTGCTACCTAAAATAAACTAAAACTCTCCGTGGGAAGACGACTAATCGCACGATGAGTGGTTTTTTTACTATAAACGAAAAGTACTACCAAATGTTGTCAACTTTGAAGGGGTTGGTTCATGCACAGTCGCTTGAGACATCCACTCGGCCTGTCGACATGCTCCTAACATAGAAAACTAGCGTAATCCGGATCAGCTTGAACCAATTTCCCTGTAGCCTTTAACTCAACAGCAAGATTTTGTGCCTTGACGTCATCTGTATACTTGTTGCGCAAACGCACAGCTCAAGCCTCTACTCCAGTTCACGTAGGAATTACACTCTAGCTAGTCAGATGGACGTAGACTATGCTACACAAGCAATAACTGTGTCGTGTGAGAGGCATGCGAACGTCCTACTGGCAGATGATGGTTGTCCTGTAGTCAGAGAAGAAAACATTAGACTTGAGGTCTCAAAGACTGGAAGTTTGATTAGATTCTTACGGCTTTACGTGGATGTCTAAGTACAACTCTATCAGGTAAAATTTATCAACGCTTGCGAATCGGATTCTACTTCCTTGCTTATACTCTATAAAAAAATGCCTACACATCAATGTCTACCTCAATGGTTACCTGAACGGAACTACTTCTCGCTGGCCAGCTTGCTCTATCCAGCTGTCTATTTTTGGATAACATTTGTCGCCGCAAACACTGGAGAAACACATCAAGTAGCTGCATCAAACCTGCCTAAAAGTTAACCGTTCAGCTGATCTTATACTGACCCTACTTCTAGACTGCAATCTTAGACATTATTGTCATGATGAACGAAGATTTGGGCATTCTGCTTCACATTCAGTTTGTCAACCTGAGCTGTTGGCATTTTTGGTGGACGTATGCATTTGACTATCCTTTCTATTTATAAGTTGCCCTGTTTGGCAGATGGATGGCAACAGGCGATTAAACGCTAAGCACCCAGGATGATCAAAACGTACGGTTTGCAGTGGGGGCAGTGTTGGCAGTCGGGTCAGATTGTTGTTACATTCGGAAAGGAACAGAGTCAGATTACATGTGTTCTGCCACGAAACACACTCTAATGAAGTTTCTAAGAGACAACGACAAGGTAACATCACAGCATCTCGTTGTCTGTTTTAATGCAATGAGTTGACGGATCTTCGTGTTTCAATATTTCTAATTGTTGGCGTTCGTGGAGCAAAGCGTTATTTCGCTCGACAAATGCCTACAAGACAATTCTTCTTTCAAAAACATTGTTAAATCAATTCCCTATTTAGCAAAGCCCGCCTATCCATGTTGACCAAGCGGTCTATCGGATTTAAGAATTGTGCAGTTGAGTGCTAAAATCACATTCTGTAATCTTCTTCTGTTTACGAATAGGGTAGAGACAGTTAGGTGGAGACATTCTGGTTCATACACTGTCTCCAGTCACACAAAGACGATCAGGGATATGGTTGTATTCCTGTCGTCACTACACCGAGACACCGTCCGAAATGATTTGACGTCTATCGTTTGGACGCTATCGTTGCTACCAGGAGTTCCATCCATTTTCTCGATTGGACATTCAGCATTCCTTAATTTTGATTTGTCCTATTAATACGGCTAAAATACACATATTACCACATGTCTGCTTCCGTCGACCACATACATAGAACTATTGATATTGCATCAGAAGCTCGTAGCAAATACAGGAACACGTCATTAAGCAGGGATTTGTTCACCACTGCATCTAATGATCGCAACTTACTCAAGGTAGTATGCAAATATGGGAAACCAGTGGGAGACCATCGGGAAAGAACCAGACAAACAGAGACTCTCTGATCAAGTTTAAGCCACCTGTTTCGTTGATCAAGGAAGCAACAATAGCCTCCTTGGAAATTGAGAGAAACCATCACATTTCTGGAACAGAAAAAAGTTTCAGTGTCTCGCTTTGCGCAGCTTGAGCAGCTTGTCTGTAATTCGTATATTTGTCGACAACTAGCTGCGGTGGATCATGGTCTGCTGAGCGATATAACTTAGCAAAATACAGTACACAGCCCATACTGTCTGGTTAAAAAATCGCGAGCTCCATATCTGCCTGACGATGTGGCCAGCAAGACAGTTTAGATGGCTGGAATCGGTTAGTTAATTTTCGCCGACTTCCGCTGAGCTACGTTAAGTAAAATTGTAACAGCAACAGACAGCTTGATATCTCAGCACCCACTGAATACACCCGCAGATGTACTAGGAAATCAACTCTATTCTGGTTTCCTCCAAGCACGAATATCCGCCACCTATCATTAATTCAGAAAGGATTGAAGCAACAGGTATTATGACAACCCGCCTGTAGGCGACACACACTTTGGGAATACCGGCTTAGACATCGGTGTGTACATGGGTGGATTTCCATGTCTTCCGTAGCTTGTTCTGTTCTAGAGAACACACAACTAATCCGCTCACTGGTCCTGCCATCCTTTCTGTCCATACTATTGCTGTCATTGAGAAACGAATTCAGATGCAGGAAGCTGTCACAACAACCGATACACGACATATGACACTCTCTTTTCGTGTTCGTGAGGTGTGTATGAATATCAAACCTAGTCGCTGTCTCTGTCATTAACAAAAGCATTAGTATATCAAACTCGAAATCAATGGTCTGATTTGCTGGCTAAGCGTCGTATTTCCGTCAGGTGGCTGTATGGTCGCAGGATGGCTTGTGACTTATTCACCTACAGTAATGGACAATAGATTCGGGTTAGTGTGAAAATCATTCAGTACATTTAGCTGATGCTGGCGGTCAAGTCCAACGACACATTCACTGACCCACTTGGACTGTGGTTATGATCGATGTATACTTGCACTGTCATCTCCTGTTTATGAGCCTTCTAAGTGAATTTCTTATGAACAAACAGAGTTTGCATCACATTACCGCGTCATCCCGCTGAAGTCTTTTCGGTTGGTTTACACGAACGATTCTACTGAATGCAGTGCGCCTGGATTTTAGCACACCCATCATCTACGTCTAACCCGCCGTACTACATGGGATAGTTCCCTCATGCGTCTCACCTGTAGATTAACCACAAAAATGTTCTCAGGAGGCCTAATGCTATTTGATCACAAAATTGAATCAACCGTAAATGTTATTATCAGAATTTTTGCCAAAAATCTAATTATTGTTCATTGTAATCTTAGCAATATTGTGATGTTTCAGCGTATCATTCAAACCGCACGATTCTCACTGTTCCGGGTTAATAACTGCGATGGTTAGCGCAGGGTTATAGCACTGGCACGCGCTTGTGAGAAAGCTCTGTTGCTTGTTACAGGTAATGCATTTGACTTTAGAAGAGACAGTGGCGAATTCAGTGACACGTCCCTTGTTTATGAAATTCGAGTTCTTGTCAGGCGATTAAAACAGCACCTTTTTCAGTTATTGCATCTTCTGTGTTCAGACGCTCGAAGAGGAAGGGGACAAGAGGAGGCAAATGTGATGCTAGTCAAACATTGTTTGGTTGTGTAGCTGATCGTGGAGGATTGAGTAACACAGGTAGCATTGTAGATTTTACTGCTATGTCCCTCATCTTTGATACACAAAGGCGGAATATTTGCACACCACTGTGTGTAAACCGTAAACAGACTTCACAACAACTAACAAGGAATATTCCTACTGACACTAGAGTTGCACAGGAAAGTCAGACAAGTGGGCGAACAAATACTGTCATACCACCCTCGTGCATTCACTGGGTTTAGACAAGGAACCGCCACAATCTTACATTTTATCGTACAAGTGTCATGATCTGCTTCCGTTGAGGGAACTTGCAGAAACATATGGTCAACTTCCGTCACGTAGACTGTTAGCTGGACCGCAGAAGTGGGCCACATGCACACACGTTGGATCGCGTATAAGCAAATCGTTCCATTTATGTTTTCCAATGTGTGTGACGCCGTACGTCAACGTGCAAGGAATATTGATATCTACGTTCTTGAACAAAATATGGTTTGAACTTCATCATCGTCTTACAGTGGTGACAATCAGAAACACTCCTGTGGCATGTTCTATTTGTCAATTCGAGTGTGAAATCAACCCTCATGCCATGACGGCCACATTTCATTCGGCTCAATAAAAGAGTCTAGTTTTCCTCACCCCTTACTGCACAGGTTAATAGGAGTTTGAGCTTTCTTGAGAAACGCGATGCATCGGGCCACTTCTGTCCATGGAGTATCTTCTCAAATACCAACGCGTCACTTTTGTAGAACGTCAACAGACATTCCCCCTCGTGACTTGCCCGGAGCAATCGTGAACGTCGTCGTCACTCGTCCGAATGATGTGAGAGAGCACAGACAATGAGACAAAATTCCTGATGATATACGACTCTTTAATCTCAAAACCCGTAACTATGAGCGATGGGAATAAATCAACCATTCAATTGTGCTCTGAGATCTAGGTGTACAATTGCCGGCTGTGAATACCACGCATAACGGAATTTTACCGCTTTGCCAGTTATTCGAGCACAATTTTGCGAGGGGCAACCAACCTGACACTATCCTAATCAAATAGTTAACTTTCCAAATATTGTCTCCCTTATATTGATGGCCATTTCAAACCTGAAAGCTGTATTTTGTTACATCGATTCTGCTGATCAGTGTGAGAGAATAGTTAGCTGTCGGACAATGCAGTTCTCGTCAGTGGTGCGTGAATAACCGTTCTCGAGGCACAGCTCACTATCGATGCATAAATCACAGGACAGATGGGAAGAATACTCTACGAAGTAGATGTCATATTATGTTGTTATAATTCATCTTTAGTCCGTTTGCTGTCTACTTGCGAGACAGTTCTACATCAGAAGAAAACATAAGAACTCAAAATGCTAGGGTCAGTAGCAGCCAGAGCGTTCTGCAAAACAAACACAGCGTGCTAACAGAGTGCTCATTCATGCTAATGTTGTTTTGCATAGTTTCCTTCATTCGATCTTCAAAACGACAGTAAGGATGAAGAAGTTTCGGTCGAACTCAAATTTCCCATGTTCACGGCTTCCGGATATCACGTAACCAAAGTGTACATGTAAGGCCTATATCTGATTGTTATAGTAATCTACTGGTCAGGCTGTTGGCCATATGTTTACTCCAAACGGAGTGAGTTCAATCTAATCAGATTAGTCTGTTCCATTTCTAACTCTGGGTTGATCGCACATGTCTGGCAGAAAACGGTCCAGTTTCTCCGTGCAATCCCACTTGCAAATAACCACATCCCCGAAGCCACCATCAGGTCTGTGAATTGATGTGGCCGGATTGTCTTACCCGTTTCCTCAACGCGGTTACAAGCCCTAATCTGTCAGACGCCCGCTCTGCCCTCATCCACTTTCGTCGCACACATAGTACCATCAGTTGACCACTATCGTTTCGAACAAATCAGACTATGTCTCCGAACATGCACGTGCCCAACCAAACCGATCTTCAAATCGAGCCCACATGATCCACTCGATCAGTGATGCGGTATGTACAGCAAAAGTTAGAACCGAAGGATAACGCCTCGTTGTCCTGAATCGACCAAGCTACGAATGGAAGTATTGTGTCAGTACAGGCCTGCGCGATGCAGAACTACTGATTGCAACCTGATCGAATCGAGACACTCCGATTGCAACCCTCGCTTGTTCATGGCTCACTTGCTTGAAAGCCATCTGCTTCACAAAACGGATGGTCAATGCCCGTCCGCATCACGCTAAGTTATTTTCAAGCACCAAATGCTCTTCCCGTCTAAGTTCTGTGGAAAACTTCATGTTTAATCCTGTCTCGCTTCTTCACTTGGCACAGATCCAAAATCAACTGGTCCACATACAGCACCACACCACTGAACAGAAGTTGAATACGGAGCATACGCATACCACCCGTCTAATTACCATCGCTCCTCATGGTTACGCCCTTCTGACGCACATGGAATCTGAACACGAGAGTTTTAATGAGCAGCACTTTAAACAGTTACACATGACAACATGCATGTGATCAACTTCACCTACTCTGAGGAGTGACTTGTCTACTGGCACACCTTGGATAGACTACTTTGACTAAGTGCATGGGACGGCGTAGTCTTGGTCTCAACTCAGGTGCGCCCCATCAAAGCACACGCGATCAAGAATAGATGCGGTATTTCAGATTTAATACATATCCGTCTATCAGACGGCGAACTGTGTTTGTATTGTGCAACAGATGATTTGTTAAGCTCATTCTGCGACATTTCGATCTCCTTAACATTTCAGAAAATACTGTGATTATCTGAGAGAGCTCAAATTATGTCACTGTTGAAACCAGTTCTCCCCATGCAATATCTCTCAACATGTGCCCTATTCATTATGTGAGGTTTCGGTGGCTGTTGGTTTTTCTATTCGTTGGTTTGATGTCCTTATTCGAAACACCGCAACCTAGGTCCGAATTCGGATAGTTTGTGGCAGCAGTTGGCAAGAGATTCTGTTCTAAATATTTTGGAAACATGTCACAGTGTTACTTCCGCATGTTCGCGGTTCATCTGAACCAACCAAATGGGATGCAGGTCATCATCGCATTGTCAGTTATTCAGGTGCAACCATGCAGAGAAAACCCGACTTGACACTATCCTACTCAATCATCCAACTGTACCAACTCCCCTCCCTTACTTTTGATAGTCACGTCGAAAATGTCAGTTGTATTTTACTTAGGGTACATGGGTTTTATATACGAAAAACTAGAACAAGTCAAATGGGTCATTAAGATCATAGGCATGGGGCGGATTACAGTCTACTGTAGGTGGGGTGGGAGTGTTGGTGATGTGTTACACTGTTATCCGTGCCGGCCGTAAGACATGCAGTAGTCGGTGTCAAGTGGTTCACGCTTGCTTTAGTATCAATTAGCTGTGAAACAGCTGGCCAAGGGAGATGTAAGGTTTGCACGAACTGTTTTCGGGCACGCAGACAGGTGTCGTAGAGTCTGATGGCAATAGCCTCGGCCGTTGATAACAGTCGCAACCCGACAGCTGGAGTGGGTTTGACGAACCTTGCAGATAAATCGGAAGGCTTCATATGGCTCAATTTGATAACCGGCGTCAATAAAGTAAGAACCGATTGCACTGGCAATGGGCTTTATAGAACGGTTGCGAAGCCATTTTGGAAGGTGTTCACGAATCCTTTCCGATAGCAGTCATTGTTTTGTTGCCCCAATTGATAATGGTGCGAATAGCTAGTTGTCTGTCACTGCGATTTGTTTGAGAGGTATGTTCATCGCCCTGGATATATCTCTTTCGATTACCCAGGTCTAATTATCCGGAAGCTCCTTAGATATTTTATACGTCATACATAGGTCTCGGGACACCTCGGAAAAGTGTATGTTCAATACACTTGCCAACAACAATTTTCACTCATTGACAAAGTTATCTGGTGATGTTAATTACGAAAAACTTCTTAAAATGTTCTGTCTCAAAAACCTTGAATGTGTTAAGCATTCTTCCTTGTGTCATATATTCAAAAATAACATTCACAGTACCTAACTCACACTTCAAGTAAACTTTGGTGTTCTATGATGAACTCATGAGTACCTCGTAATGAAAATGGTCTAACGCTTGAGAACTGTAGACTGTGGCACTCTTGTGATCATTTTTCGTTCTTCACTAAGTGGTAGACAGAAAGCCACGAAATATCCTGAAACTGGGACGACTGGCTTGTAGCTGTGGTGTTTTTATGAGAGTACGCTCAATTGCACATTTCCATCTAATCCACTACCTTATTATACCCCCTCCGTTAGCGATCGTAAGAGATGATTTATAATTGGGCTCAGTTCGGTACTCTCAAACTCGCGACATTGCGTTTGACATTTTCACTAAAATAGTGTTTTTAAGTGTATGCCTCCCATTTGACCGTCTCCAAATGCTAGAAACTGGGCGCGATTTGAAAGTTTCGTGAACATGATTGGATTACGAAGTCAATAGAAGAGAACATTATGTTATCTAGCAAGAGTCGTCGCGTTGCAAATGTCGACTGCTTTGGTGTATCATCCCAACAACTCAAGTATCAGTGTTCCAGTTTGTTTTAACACAGGGCTATCGCAATGGTATACGGCTGTGAGAAAAATTTGTCTGCTATCGGTAATGCGTCGCGCATTCAGGCGTATTCAAAGACACGTTCCTTATTCATAATGTAGGGCTCTTTCGATCTCATTACAACCCCTTCATTTTCAATTATTGTGCTTCTTGTTTTCTGTTGCTCGAAGAGCAAGCGAAAAACAGACAGGTATATGTCAGGGAAGTGGCCAGTTCCCCGAAGATATTGTGTGGAATGGCTAACAAAGTACACTTGCGAATGACCCTCTAATTTCAACCCTACTGTCAAATCTGTGGCACCCCGCCTATGCACATCACTGTACTGTTTGGCTCTGATTGGTCACAAACCCTTTAAATATGATCTGGTTTGTGACCGTGTTTTCTTCGGACTGAGTGACTGTTGGCAGACGACATCATCAAAATAACCTAACCAGGTCATCGGTGACGGCTGACCAAATCGTTCATCATATAAAGCTGGGATCAGCGGCATTCCAGATATTTAGTTCATCTGCGTATAAGAGGATGTTGCTGGAAATATTGTTCGGAAGGTCGTTGATGTAAGTGAGGAATAACAAAGGACCTAGCAATGACCGTTGGGGAACTCCCGCAAAAATGAAAGAGGGGGACGACAGTTCTGATCCGGTCCTAATTCTAAAAGTTCTATTATTAAGAAAGGAGGTAATCCAGCGAAGAACCTCTCCTTGAATACCATAAGCTTCCAGTTTGTGTTTCAGGGGGTTGTGTGGGACACGGTCAAAAGCCTTGGCGAAATCAAAGAAGATGGCATCAGAGATGAGTCCATTGTCTTTGGCCTCCGTCAGACTATCCATGAAAATAAGCATGTTTGTTATGCATGACCAATTAGGAAGGACGTTTTGCTGAATGGAGGACAAAAGATGATTTGGTAAGAAGTGGTTGAGGATGGCATGCTTTAGTAGGCGCTCCGTTATTTTGCACGGAATGCTAGTAAGGCTGATTGGTCGATAGCTAGCCGGAGAGTGCAGGTCACCCACTTCAAATATGGGTGTGACCGTCGCCTCTTTCCATGCGCTAGGGAGAATGCCGGTCTGGAGTGTTTGCTTAAACAGCTTACAAGGGGGTTCAACCAGACTAACAGCTGCTTCTTTGAGTATTCTGGGATGGATCATGTCAGGACCCATTCCACTGTATGAATTAACCTTGAATAAAAGGTCTTCAACATCTAGCACAGAAAACTCAGCGGTCACGAGTGGTTGCCTGAAGTTCTGCAACGGTAGGACAGGATGCCAGCTCGGTGGTGCGACGCTGTAGACTGCCGAGTAGTACCCCGTGGATAACTCGGCCACAACTAGGGAGTCAGACGAAGTCTCCCCTTTGGGGAGTCGTGAAGAAAGAGCTGAAGGTTTGTTCTTCCTTAGTCGTTGCATACGCTTAAATAAGAAGTTTTTGTTCCCGCGGGCTCTGAGGATGATCTTCTCTTGTGCGAGTTTGGTGTGTTTGCGACTATCCCGTCTACACCTGGTTCGAACAATGTGGAACACGCCTAGGTCCTCCGAGGTTCCCGTAGGCTTATGCTTTGCGAATAAATGGGAACGGTCATCGAGAAGACGACGTATCCTGTGTGGAAGGGGTGGCCGATAACACAAAGTGAACAGTTTGCGTGGTATAAATAAGTCGTCTGCTTTCTGGATCACGCTTTGAAACGTACGATAGTTCTGGTCCACGGAGTCAAAGTCAATAGAAACTGAACCTAGGTGGGTTATCAGGTCGTTAAAATCCGCCTGATTAAAGTTTCGAACTGTGACCCTTTTTGCTGGTTGTTGTAACCAGTAACAGATAAGATCAAAGGTTAGCAGAGAGTGGTCACCGTGTCCAAGTGGTGGCTCGATGATCACTCTACCAGGTGGTTCTCTTTAGTAATGACTAAGTCAAGCCAAGAGAGAATATGACCAGGACGATGCCGCGTCGAGGCGCTGACGCGATGAGAGACTCATAATTACGTTTTCTGGGAGTCGCTGTGTTACCGAATGTGGGACAAACGAAACGTGATTTAATCTTCCGAAAAGTTTGTCAAACTTTCTTCTTCGACATTTACTTGCTTCCTTGAAAAACCAGAAGTTTCAAGTCTACTGTGCAAATACCGCATCATGAACAAGCATCCGAAAAAATTCGATCCATTCTCTCGGAGTACGCTATCCGGACTGGTTTGCGGTTAAGCAATAACTTAGGACGACTGGTAACACGTCCTATGGATCCAGTTTGTATGGGCAACTAGACAGACCGTGTTTACGAAATCAAATGCGGTGACTGCAATGCCAGGAGAGACAGTTGGAGAGACAAGTAGACAACTGGAAGTACGTGTTGCCCAACACAAGAGGCACGCGAGGTTTCCTCCCAAACGCGCCTATCAATTTCGGAAGCTAGAGAAGGATTCGGACATCGCACTATATTTATGGTCAGAGAATCACGACGTAGGCTTTGATCAAGCTCGATTGATTCACAAGGGTTTACCTTCCTATGCGGAGCGCTGCTGTACTGGAGCTCTCACCATTTGCACACAGCAGGCTTGTGTTATTCGTGATGATAGCAAACCTCTGTCTGCAATGTAGTGTGGATGAATAAATAGCACCAGACGCGGACGCGTCTTATCTACATCTGTCTCACCCGCACTTAATGGGCAGGGGATTAGACCGATGAACTCAGATGCATCCCAAATTGACCTAACAATGACAAACTCCACATGACCTCTGTCTTTTGTTAATGTGATTTCGATTACAATACTCCTGAGGAAGGCCACCCGAGGTGGTTGAAACGTGAGGAATTACAACTTGCTCGTAACGTTGTGTTATTTCCAACCTGTGTCTCAATACGATGGTGAACACTACGTACTGAATTTGGTGCGGATATTATGCAGGTGTACGGTACATCCATGTTGCGTTCCTGCACGTGCATACACACGGTTGGCGGCATCCTATTCGGATTAGTCTGTCACAGTGACAAAAGCCAAAGGACGCCTGCGCTTAGCCATCACTGCAACTGGCTTGCGCTGCACCAATTGCAGTTCCACCAACACACCACATATCCAGTGTAAACCCGAAGGAATAAGACCGGGAGGTGTGCCAGTGGGGCCTTTCTGTCCAGCCGGCCAATGCTGGTTAGCCACTTGATTGGCTAATAAGGAAA
>QNGE01003025.1:60059-95840 GCA_008508345.1 Paragonimus westermani | reverse complement strand
ATTGTTCACATTAGTCTTGAGGAATATTGATGAGTTGTCCGGTTAATATTTTTAACTTGTCCTTACATGTGACCTTTATTCGTTCACCCGATTCAGCACAATTCGATCGAACTCAGTATGCCGACTGACGAACATAAAAACACTCGACGGTTGATTGGAGTGTGGAAGACGGGAACAGATAAATTGCTGTGCCACTTCAGGTGACAAGAAACATNGAAACATTCCCACAATACTGGGTGGTAACGGTTCCGTTCATGTACCATCTGCAATGTAATAAACCAGATACAGTAGTCTGATCTTATTTGATCCCATCATCAATTGTTGGGGCCAAAAGAACCAGCTACAAGAACATCCATGAATGATGGATAACTATCGAAGGGCGACCAATATTCGCGTAACCCAACAGAAAATTCATTAATTCACTCCGGGCATGGGTTACATAGCCAATGCACATTGGAAAAATCGTAGTGGATCTGAGCGGGGACAATGCAGGGCATCTGAAATGCGCTTGCCGAATTCTTGCCCAAGAGTACATCTTGAGTACAGAACCTAGTCACTAAATTGTAACCGTGTTGTTGACACAAACGTAACAAAGCGCAAGCAGTGTGCTTGAATGAATTAAACAAAGACAATCACGGCTAGCCGAAATGACTACTACAGGTCAATCACGTGATTGGCCGGATTCAGATGCAAGACAAGGACGCACCTCTACAAGCTCGCTTGGACACTACCGTCACCACATCGAGAATGAGGTGGAAGCACAGATACAGGAAGCATAAGTGGGACACAAAGCATCTGTTTGATGGTGATGTCAGGTGCAAAAAAGTGTATGATTCCATAAATCAACGTACCGCATGGACCAGAATCCTGTCCAGCGGAAAGTAGCCACTGAGCGTCACTGAGGTATGGATGCATCACCCACAAATGCACCGGGTGGCTAACGCAACCGTTGAACACATTGAACAGACAATCATCCTACGTGTAGTAACGGAGACTGTCAACATCAACTCTACGACACAGGTAATGAAATCCAAAACGGATAAATTTAGAACATTCAATTAAAATTATGTAAGGTGCACTCTGCAAAGACATTTTCACCAATCTCTTCGGTTGGGATATACAGACTATGATCAGTTAGCATACATCAAGTTAGTTAAACGTGAAATAGGAATGAGTCATCAGCTGCAATAGGAATAGCACACAGAACCAGGCACTTTCGAATGGGCCGTGATGGCTTAAAAATAAGCGATCAAAATTGAAATTTCAAACTGGTCCAGTAAGAAACTAACGTTGCAGGCAATACGTCGGTCTTACAGTGAGGCACGCGGAAATAAGCTGAAACTAATAGATGGCCTGAGATTAAAGAAACTTATGTGAACGGCATAACCAAAGTATTCAACTGATAATAACAACCACTTAGCACATAAAATGATCTCATGATTGCAAACTCTTAACAACATGGTAATGATAGGTTGACCACCATTTGCTTCCATACACAAAGTGACAATTGGTAACGGTGTATAGCAAGGGCCTTAGCCAAAAGTAGTGTGTTCATTGGTTGGGTGATACAACACACGAAAAACCTTTTCCACTCCAATTACATGTCACGTTCCTTTCAAATGTCATATGCAGCGCCGGCTTTGTTGTTCTCTAGCCATTTGGAGCTGTGCTCTGGAACACTTGTCACTAGCGTTCTCACCGTTCAGTCGACGTAGTTGACTCCACAAGTACAAGTGAATTCACAAATAATGTTGGATGTGGCGTTAAAGAAATCACTAGTCAAGAACTTTCACTTGTACGTAGTGGCTACCACAATCACAATGCCCCAAATAGAAAAACAGTAAAAAGGCTGTAACATGCTGTGTTTCACATCACTATTTACTGTAATCAGCAACCGACTGTCGCTTGTTTTGGTTTAGCAGCGCTAATCTTTACTCCTTACCTCAGCTAGGTTCCACACAAGCAACACCAAGGCTACACGATATGCGTTGACTGACCCCAAAGTGCGAACGCTCAAACACTTCGACAATTCAATATCGCTGTGTATCAAGAGTGCAGATGGCATAAGGATCGTTTATTTAGAAAACAAGCACAAGTGGTATGTGCTTCAGCAATACAACAAACGCTAACACATGTTGTACATAACAACAATTCTTGAACGCTGCGGTTGCCACTGGCAAGCTTATGTATGGAAAACACCATATCTCGCCGAATTACACTCCAATGTTCCGTCCCTGACTAACCCAGTGCCTCAATAGGTGTCTCTGCCCGACTGCCCACGAGTAGTATTGTTTGATCGTTTATCCTCATTATATTCTTTCCACTCCTGGCAAATGTATCAGCCGCTACAAAATTCGTTCAGGCTCTCTTTGCTGCTTCACTGTTCGGAGTGACAGTGTTGACGATGTCGATACACCAGAAGTGCATTCTGTTCTGACCGGAGTAACATACCATCTGCATTACTGCCTTCCGTGAGCCCCAAAGTTGATGGTTCTTATTATCGATCAAAGTACCTTGTGCCCCGGTTTTCCGTTATTACATGAGATTCGTTCCAATTTTCGTCGAACTACCTAGGTCCGGGTCTTGCTGTACCCGGACTCCACCAGCCTCTACTTGACCTTCGAACCATGCTAGAACAGAGAGCATCGACCAGATAACTTTGCGGTTGACTGCTCCTCGGCAGCCTCCTGTGAAATTGTCAAGTCCTGGTTAGTCGACCTCCTAAGTTCTGTCAACTCGTGCGCATCCACCTTTTGATCTCCCCACAAACCATTTTCCTGATCAACTGGCAGGCGTAGCATGCGCCCATACATTAGCACGAACAGGGCCATTTTCTTCGTGCCTTGCGATGAAGAGCTGTGAGCCAGCAGAACCAACCGCAACATCTTCTCAGCTTTCTCCTTCCGACGTCAACCACCATTTCACAGTGTGATCGTTTCCTTCATTCAATCAGTTAGTTTTATCCGCAGTGATATGGTATTCTGAGAACCTTCTTGATTCTTAAGCGCTCCTGACCGAGACAAATACGCTCGCTTGTAGCCGTTGTCTGAGGTCCAAGGAGCTGATGAACTTAGGCGCAATGTGCCTGATGTCGTTACTCAAGCAGTGCATGGTCTAGACCAGTAAAGACTCTTGGCATCACTTATTGGCTTTTTTCCTCTGACAGTCGCTCGGCCAGCGCATTCAGCCTGGGCATGTCTACGTCGACAGTTGAGAATGAACTTAACAGAAGAAATGACGGAACAGGCACGTGCAGCTTGGTTTTCTGTCCGTTCACAGTTGTCTACTGAAATCTTATATCATTTTGACAGACCAAAACCCCCAAATCCGAGTGGAGACGACGGTCTAATATAACAGATCCGGTTCAAGTGTCCTTGTTGTTGTCCCAGATGACCTTCCCGTAGATGCCAAGTCCAGTCCAGGATTTTAAGAAATTCCAACTCGCCGCCAATGTAAAGGGAGGTCGCGGTCTCAAAGTATACTACAACAAGCCGACTCAGCCTTTTTTACTAAATGAATCTCCTGAAATAGATTAATCTGCTTTGTACACTGTAGACAATGAAACTGCTGCTAACACGGATTCATTCTTCAGCAAGCTGGACGAAAATCGTGATATATATGTTCCCGGCGAAACTTGTTTATAGTAGGTATCGCGGAGACCTGATGTAAGGAGGAAATGCGGGACGGCGATTTTTTTTCATCCCCGTTGTCACAGCGTCTCAAAGGGATAGGAAAGTCGGTAAAGGAGGTGGTGTAGCTCGTGACAGCGTTCTACTGCATATTGTAGAAAGAGTCTGGCAAGTAGCTAACTTCACTGGAAACTTCACTCGTTCGATTGGTGTGACATACAGATCGTCTCCTGCATACAAGGATGTCGACACGGTCTTGCACAACGCACTGCGTAGAATACCATCTTCTATTGAAACATTAATAATGGGAGATTTTAACCAATTGAAGCTGGATTTCACAAACAATCTGGTAAATACTGTAACATCTTCCTCTTTTAGGGATTTCTTCATGGCGGGTATGGAAACTGAATTGTTTCACTACGTCCGGGACTATGTGAGGTGGTGGGTGTGTCGATCGCCATCTTATCATGTTTGCACTCTTAGCAACATAGTTGGCATGATGAGGAATCTAAATATCACGGCTTCACTTGGTCGTAGTGATCACGAGATAATTGAACCCAGCTATCTGCACGGAACTACACAACACATAACCCCAAATACAGGTCTAAAGGTCCATCACAAGACAAACTTAACAGTGTTGAAGGTGCAAATCAGCAGGGTTGGGTGGTCTGGTTCTTTATTCACACCTAGACGATATCCGGCGGCTCGTCGTTGAGGTAATCTTCGATGCCGTTAACAGCCATATTCCAGTAGTGCATCTCCGGCCTGAAGGAAATATGAGACATCTATGAAGTAGAACCAAACGTCAGATTACATTGGGACGCTCAGCATGAAAGAGGTAACAACTAGAACAAACTGAACTTGCGTTTTTTGAACATGTGATGTACCAAACTCGTACCACGGCTGCTATCAGAGACGATCAATTTTGCTATCAGTGGCTGGAAACGAATCCCAAGATATTTACAGCGATGTCATTGCAAACGCAAGGGGTAAGGCTGACATTTCTCCACTGCAAACCTCTGATGGACTTACCAATACAGATGCAGAGGCAGCCAACACTGAATCAACAGTATATAGGTCTGCATAACTGTGCATTACGGGCTACTTTTGAGCATACGGAAAAAAACTCGACTGAATTACCTCAACTTTCAACATCACAAGTCGCAATCAAGTTAGAGAACTCAATAACTCACAAACCATCGAGTTGGCGGGACCGTTTATAGTACTTTTACTCGCTGCATTGTAACTGGTCGTCTATGGAAAGCCAATATACAGTTCACAATTAGACCTATCTTCGAACGTGAGTGTAAAGATGACTTAGCAAACGATCGGCCAATAGCGCTGTTTTCAATGATCTATAAAGCAAGGGAAGGCTTACTAGATGACTACCTCCGAGAAAAAGGTTGAAGACCTTCAACCGATGGAGCAACATAGTTTCCGTAGGGGATATTCATCTTCCACAAATCTGCCGAGTGCTCGTGAATTTTGGACGAAGGCTACTGATGCAGGAACGGTCGTACACGGGGTGTACGCTGACTTTTCCAAAATTTTTAATGGGTTCGATCATTCCGTTTTGCAACGGAAACTAAAAAAGTGATGGTCCCGATGCGCGTTTGCTCACGCGGCTTGAAGGTTAACCAACTGAATATAGGTTCAACATAAAGCTGAGCGGAGAGCTGTCAGGAAGGTCCTCTGCCGACACTTGCGTCCCACAAGGATCCATCTTAAGAATCTTGCCACTCAATATTTTTGTTTCCAAAAAGCAAAGTCACATCGACGATGCCACTCTATGTTAATGACAAAACCCTCGCCAGTTCTAGGGTGCCCGTAAGATGTGTCAACCTTACGGAACGACTTAAACTAGCTAAACAAGTGGCCCATGGAAAGTAACTTGCGGTTCAGTGTCAACAAGTTTAAAGTCGCAAAGTCACCATCAAAATTGTACTGACTCTTACCTTGACGACACAAAGCTACTCGTGTCAGCATGTGAATGCGACCTACAGACCCCAACACCACACAGTTTGAGTATATCTACAAACCATGCAACCATGGCTAGATAGATACCTTTTACCCTCAACCTCTTAGAAAGAATTTCCAGCTAGTAAGACTTGCTTTCGCACTTCGTAATTTCGGCAATATCCTGTATGGGTCAGCTGACGACATGCCTTCACAAGTGTCACGTAACTTCGTTGACACTACCGGCATGCATATTCCTTTCCTCAATTAGCTCATAAACATTAGTACACTGTTCAACTGCGTGGCTGGCAAATGCACTCTGGATATCTTTGACTTTTCAGAGGTTGTTTTCTCTCTAAGAGTAGGCCATTCACTTCCTGGATCGCCGCACCCGTTGTGTTGCTTATGGCCTACTTCGATCGTATTCCAGTTCAATAGACCCACGATGTCCTTGTGGAGATCATTCCAGTATTGCGTTCTGGCGAGTGAATCGGGAATGTATTTTTTTCCAACTCATAGTGAATTTGTACCTCTGCAGTCGGGGGGGGGGCGTTCAACGACTGTTCCTAAGGGGTTCATCACTGATTCAATTCACTCCAAAATTTCGAGGTCAGGCTGCACATGGAAAAGCCTGCGAATCAAATACGGCCTCCATGTTTTCACGGCCCACATTGTTATCAAACATTCATTTTGTGGTGTTAAGTAGTCTCGTTCGATCGGTGTTGAAACCTGACTGGCCTGTTCTACAACACCTTTCAGCTGCTTTGGTAAGGCTGCCATTCTCACTCACTTGCACCCGATGCAGCAATAAAGTACTTCCCAGCCACTGAGAATGTCAGGAGTAGGTGTCCTTTCTTCGTTTGTTGTTGGGGTTCGACAAAAGCTTGACAAGCTGGAGTAGGAAAAACACCGTGTCATATCAGACTACACTACAACGGTCCTTCTTGTATATCGTCTAGCTTATCTCAACGCCTCGACATGACTATGGCAGATTATTTACGAGCAGTATCGTGTAAACGTGCAAAATCCCTACATCATAACTGTGAAGAAAGATTACTCGATTCATCGTTTATCCAAACCCCCGACATAATAGACGAACTAGCAAAAGACCAATCCAAGCGTCGCGTAAAGATACCACATCAGGATTGGACGTACAGCTTCAATGTTACACCTTCCGTTATTCGACAAGTTCTTTGTTATATATTGCACCAACCAGCTTACAGCTTGTGATTTTGCATGTGCCATTATGATCAGACGAGGACGGACTGTGATCATTCACAACTGCTCGCTGCAACCAGTCCGAGGTCTTCTTGTTACTGACGAGAGAGGTTTGAATTGAGGTACGATTTTGATGTCTAATCGAAGTACCTAATTCCGAGTAGTAGAATCACATCTGTTCGACTGAAAACGGTAGCTCAACTTTTCAGTTTTCCATTCTAAATGTACAAACTAGGCCAATCACAGAACTGCTCGGTCTGTTCATCACAGACCTGATTGTGTGCATGGGGGTAGGGGTGATCAGCAAATGTACTTCACGTCATAAGTCACAGTCCAATCCCACATGCAGTTGTATTGTGATTCTAAGTGGCATTACCAGAGAGCAAATAAAGCATGTCAAAACTATAGCTTCACGAATATAACATTACAATCAAAGTGACTGTCAGAACGAACAGCCGTCAGTAATTCCAATGTGGACTGGTAGACACATTTTTGTGTAAATACATTTATTCTAGCGAACAGTGTTCACAAATGATTTAAAGATTGTCTGCAAAGACGGATTAGTTCAACAAACTGGTTTGCCTATCTAGTCCAAATGAAACACTGTGAGGTGGTAAGCGTCAAGCTTCTAAACATTGTCCAAAGACACTTCCTTCGCATGAGCATAAGGTACAATAGGGAACACTCCTGACCCTGTGTTGCATTGGATATAAGTGAATGCTGTTATCCAACCGGAAAGTGTATTTCGAGACTGGTGTGATATCGAACGAAGCGTCAAGCTGAACTCGTATTACGACCTCACAGATGTCAGCCGCAGGCTTGCCTCACACTGATACGGACGTCAACATGGACACTGCTGACTATTGGGCTGTTCGAAATTCTGTTTAAGCTACTTTTGTGACCACTAAAAGTTTTCCGTTGTTACTTCAATTCGCAGTTAACGCAACAGTGCTATTTTGTGGGCTCTTTAATTTGTGCATTTGAGCATGTCTGCACAGAAACCTGAACGCTGGGGCGAACAAAACCGGGTGACGATTCAACGATTGAACAGTCGTAGAACATCTGTTTCACTGCACATAAAGCCATTGCATGGACTATGGACAGAAAGTCAATAACGCTTCGTGGAATTTAAAATGAAAATCAAAGCCGCACTCATTAGAACCCAGGTAGCATGAAAAAAACGCGGTGGGTTTGCATCTCTATACAGTGATAAAGTTATTGAACCGGATCGGCATATTGAGTCAATTCGTTCAGACGCTAGGCCGTGCTTTCACCCGTGCGAGTGTAATGCCACGGAGATGACGAAGATTATGGTCCTTGAGAACTGATTGATTCACAGTCACACATAAGAATAGTATGTACTAGGGTTCGGCGTAACCTACGTTTCAGAGGATAACTGATGTCCTACCGGCACCATAAGTGAAAAATGTTGAGAAGTGTTGCCACAGCTTTTGACTATTCAGCAAATAACATCATCTGAGGAATTGTCACAACTGACATGGTTGTTCGGGTAAAACAGTTGACTATAGTCTGTCACTGGCAGTGAAGGGTGTGAACACAGACTCCTATCGACTTCCGTAAATTTGACCGGAACACCTGGCAGATGAAGCGTGATCAATGCAAACATTTCGTACTGACCAATCAGTATCATATTTAGGAGGACGTGGTAAATTTTGCACAAAACACCCAACATAAGCACGGGCCAATGGCAGCCGTCCCCATTACTGACTGGATTGGTCGTTTCCCGTCTGGGTTTGACCACTCTGAAATGAAATAGGCTGACTACAACGACGATCAGGCGTACCAAACCGACGGGAACAATAGCAAACACTTCTATCGAATTGCTGTGTACGCAACCTGCTTCGTAAACCAGACTCTGAGCACACTGGTGGCCGTCTGTCTGATGGAAGTTTTGTTAAAATGGCAAACTGCAAGGACATTCGAGAAAACTGCTCCTCCAGATTTGAGGCATCCTATTGAAGGGTAGCGCGGTTGAAGCAAGCTTTCATCCAGGCTACCTGCTGAGGAGCACAATTGTGATGCACCTGATCAGCCAACTCTACCAGCTTATTGTGTCCCTCTCTAAAACAGCCAATATGTGAGGGAGCACGAGTGGGAGGTTCTGAAGCCATANCTCTGAAATGAAATAGGCTGACTACAACGACGATCAGGCGTACCAAACCGACGGGAACAATAGCAAACACTTCTATCGAATTGCTGTGTACGCAACCTGCTTCGTAAACCAGACTCTGAGCACACTGGTGGCCGTCTGTCTGATGGAAGTTTTGTTAAAATGGCAAACTGCAAGGACATTCGAGAAAACTGCTCCTCCAGATTTGAGGCATCCTATTGAAGGGTAGCGCGGTTGAAGCAAGCTTTCATCCAGGCTACCTGCTGAGGAGCATAATTGTGATGCACCTGATCAGCCAACTCTACCAGCTTATTGAACGGTGTGTCCCTCTCTAAAACAGCCAATATGTGAGGGAGCACGAGTGGGAGGTTCTGAAGCCATAACTCGCGCAACGCCGATTTGTTGACAGTTCGCTCGTTTGACAACTGAGTCAAGTGATGAAGCAAATGTGGGAGGGTGCGACTTCAACTTTAACCCAGACAAAGAGCTTATCGAGATTACCCTCGTTAGAAATTGCCATCCTGTTAATAACGGCCGATTTGATGATACTGTAAGGGTTCCCAGCTGGGCGCTCATAAAATACAACCGCAAATTCCAGTCGCGGACTCAAGCACATGACAGTATTCCCTGAGGCAGTTGTTTCCTGCTCACTATCAGAAGACATTAGTGGAGAGAGAAAATAGTTGGGATTAAAAGTACCAAGATTTTTGGGAAGAGTTATAGGACGAAGACTACTGAATAAACAAAATTGTAGCAATAGTGCAACAAAAATCAATACACAAGTTCACCAATTTTTAGAAGACTAGCCCTATACAAAGGTATGAAGACAAATAGTTCAAAACCCAGTCACTGAATAGCTCACTATGTCCAATCCCCAACTAGGCGAATCCACAGCGCGAGACGCCGGCACCAAAAGCGTATTATCAAATCGAATCAATTCGAACAAGTGGTGTTCATTTTGTATAAGGACAATTGATGTAGACTGCTTACAGTGACAAAGCAAAATATGAAGGTGTGTATGGTACCCTGTGAATCGTCTGGAAGATTGCTCTATTAAAACTACTGTCCACAGAAATTCTACCTGGTCCGAACAACATTTGAACCTAATATCAGATAAGAATAATGTACACTATTGACACGAGAGAACACATCTGTACATAAGAGTCTGGCAAAAGAACCAGACCCGAGTACGCCCACTTAACAACCCCATGGATGCCCAACCAAAACTGAAGAGATAATCGCCGTAAAAATGATTATGTTACGCATCCAATAATGCGGAGGCTAACAAAGTTGATTAAACAGCTGACTAATGGCAATCGATCGGACTCAGGATGCCTTTAATCAATGGCTTATGAGTTTATAAGTAATTGAGGAAAAATTCATTCCGAACAGTGATTACGTTACAGATCTTGAATCTTACTAAGTCACACCAATCAACAAACATTACACCCTCAGAAAGTCATCGTACTCGACAAATTCAGGCCAGTTTTATCGGTTTAGAAACACTTGTTAGTAAACCTGTTCATAATGTGCGTTTGACAATCTTTCTTAACGCATTGGCTAACTGTCTACCCTCCAGCTATCTGACATGCGAAATGAACCACTTTAACATCAATTTCATGCTGGTGAGCTAAGACAAAATGCTTGCAAGTCTCGTAAACTAATATTTCTTAATTTGAAAACTTATAGGATTG
Organism: Paragonimus westermani; assembly: GCA_008508345.1. Lineage (NCBI taxonomy): Eukaryota > Metazoa > Platyhelminthes > Trematoda > Plagiorchiida > Troglotrematidae > Paragonimus > Paragonimus westermani. The sequence goes on along the minus strand of QNGE01003025.1, from coordinate 85,212 downwards.
TGCGCTTTGTAAACGTCACATACGAGTTAAGATAACAAACTGGCACGACCATTTCCTGATTTGCTTCATGGAAACTCCATGTATTATCAGAGCCTAAATCGATAACTTCAAGCAACTCCAGATAACATTGCTGGTCGGTTATTCCGCTACAGGGCATTACAACAATTCGGAGATGGTAACTCTGCTGCAAAACACTTATGCGCGACTTTGAATTCGGATCAGCCTCTTCGTGTCGGAGGTCCGACAATAAAGTGATTTGAGGAGGTTCACATCTTTCTCAGATACGATTATGTCCGAGTGCTACTCAGTCGGCCGAGTTGAAAAGAAAAATAAGTGTTGACTTCCCCTACACATGACGGTGTTTTGGCATCCGGCGAAGCATAAGGGTGCGTCCGAAGTAGCCATGTACAGAACAGAATCCCCACTACCTGTTGTGTTCTCTATGCGTAGGAGACAGCTCGAGAGGGACAAGAGTGGCCAGCAAATTGCAAGCAATCGGTAACAAACTGGCGTCCCAATGACTGCCAATGATTGATTATGAAGATCGCCCTTGAAATTTTGGCTAAACTGTAATCGGATGGAATGGCTTCTTCAAGTCAGGGCATTCTTAGTCAACAGTGTGGAGTCAAAGCAAAGGGTCCAAGTAGGAAAAGTTACTCGAATGAGTTCAGCTACGTCAACCGGCAGTCTCTCAGCATACAGTGGGAATAGTGCTGCACGGTAAGGGAAATGGCGCTGATAGGCAGCTGAACGGATGAGGTATTACGCTCGGTACCCTAACTGTTGGTGCACATCGCGATTAGGTTCGTTGTCAACCCCACAGACTCCCAAGTTGAGAGCTAGCTTTATTTGATGAGTGAATGCGGCTGCGAAAGCTTCTGGGATTTATCAGATTTTGCGACTGGCTCCAAGCCCACTCTGGAATCGGATTGTCAGGCTCCTTGGTTTTCATATAGGTGACCACTAGATTTCACGTTAACTATTTTGGGGGATGAAGCATGGCTGTTTCCCTACAGGAGAAACCAGCAAACGTCCACAATTAGGGGGGAAAAGTCGAGGTCCGATATGGAACCGTACACACGTTGACGTTGATCAAACTGAACAGTCTCGCCGACAGCAACTGATAGCCTGTTTAAATGGGAGATCGATGGGACGAATTTGATCACTTGGTGACGTATCAGGAATCGATCATCGCAAAGGGGAGGCTACGGTTTTAACATACGCTCACCATTATCAGTACGGTGAGTGATCGCTGAACGCTGGCCTCCCAGAGCGTCAGTTCGCCGACTCGTACATTCAATTCCCCAGTTAGGACCACTATATCTGCTGAGTGGGCTGTGTGTTAAACGTTTGTTGCCAGAACATGTGATTGATTGTGTTTGGAGTGCAATCAGCGGGTCCTTAGACTGCACTGGTAACACCAAAAAAAAAACGTGAACAAACTAACCAAGCAGGTGCACCATTTCAAGCTCTAGGGAGGCAGTCTATAGCATCAATCGGCTATACACACAAAAATGACAGATACTGTCTAATGAAATAGGTTGACTAAGGAAGTCAACAACATAAGATTGTATGACGTATCCGATAGCGTTTCGCTGCGTCTCAACAAACGCATATTGCAGTCAACTGTGTCCATACATAGTAAAATCAAGCTGTTCGCCATTAGACCAAAGAACAGTCACACGCACAGACCAGCCCGAGTTAAGTTCGCTATCGTGGCATTAATAAATCACCTCGCAAACGGTGATTGCGTCTTTTTGATAAAGTGACTACGAGGTGCAGTAACCGACTATCGCTAATCGTGTAAACAACCCAGAATGGCATGATAACGCTCACTGGATGATGTGAATTCGGAAGGTGTTGCGCAATCGATGAGGCTGACAGCCTGTTTTATATTGATTGCGTTTATGACGTGATGTTTCGACTTATCAGGCATTCAACACACCTCAACATGAGGGTTAATAGGCCTCATGGACGGAATATAAGCACCCAGCGTGTCAAACAAGTTCAGTAGGCATTCTGGATGGAAGTCGGGAAACGGTCCGAAGGACCCAGAGGCAGCGGCACCCAATGCAGAAGATAAATTAAACCTAAATTCATGGTTGAATTAATTGCTATTGTATCTTCCAGCTGTTAGCAGGTAACCCTCATGTCCGAAACATTCAGTCCATTCTCCAAAATTAGTCGAACCAACGGTCATCATGGTGACCTGTGTTACACCTCCCCGGGAGGTGTAAAGTCAGGGTTCTCCGGATCTTCTAAGTAAACGATCGATGAGTCACAAACCTGATTATCGTTCCGAGCATTGCCATTTTTCTTTCTTGGGAACACAACCAACATGAGGAGGCTCAAGGGGTGGCTTCATTATAAAGACGAAGAAACACTGTTTGAAGAAATCTTAACAAATGACCACGGAATTGATAGGTCTAACACTGAGGGAACTCCAAGTCATCAAGACCGGGCGTAATTAAACGATGTAGAAAGATGTTTACCATACTCAGTGAGATCGCAACAAACGAAATTAATAAAAATCGTACCCTCAGGTCAAGAATTGGGGATAAGAGGTGGGTTGAACTCGATTGGAACCCAAAGTGATACAGTAGGTCGCCGTTTCGCCGACTATGACACACCACCTTCATTCAGATCTAGAGGTCGTTTTAAATCGGCCATAAGGAGGCTGTTTATCGATTCGCATGATTTAACTTCGTAGAATCGGATAGCGACCACCTCCGCCGTACTGTGCAAGTTGCTTGAGTTTGTGGACTTGCGGTGTACCCACATGTAATCAAAGGGGAAAACAGGATCGAATTTCTGAGGGTGTTGTGGTGAAAATCTACTCGATTCACCGCTTATCCAAACCCTAACACCACAGGGGACCAGTTCAAAATTCGCGTTAGGACACCGCATCAGGATGGGATGAACGATCTCAGTGTTGTGCCTTCCGTTATTTGCCAATTTTTTTGTTCCGTATTCCACCATACATTCGGCTTCTCATCTCATGAATATGAACTGCTTACTGATATCAGTACCAGGTCTTCCTCTTATCACTTGCGTGGGAGGTGTCAATTCAAGTACGATTTCTGGGGCTATTCAAAATCTCTAATTCCGAGTATTACAGTTGCCTACCTGTAACATCCACGTTCACTTAAATTCCATTTCTTCAAAACTCCACAAATTAAACGGATTCGTATGGATGACAGAAGTTCAGGCGTAACACCCATATCGTACTGTCGAAAAAACCGAATTCTGTTTATGTTTGTAGAATAACGATGTGTTAACAATGACCAACAAAACAAACCCTATCACCTAGCAATCCATGTGTGCGAATAAATCCAAAAATTAAAATGAATGTCAGCCGATGACGCTGAACTCCGAAACACCCGGAATGATGCTAACAAGGAGGCAATACCACTGTCCGTGCAAGAACAATGACGTTCGCCGCCAAACAGAACGAATGGCCTCTCGAAAACATAAGAAATAATGCGAAACATCAAAGTAATCCGCTGCTATGATATCAGAAAGATAGCGTCACATAACACACGAATCCTGTCATCACATATTCCACACATCTCGCATACTGACAGAACACCCCCAGTTATGTTCAATCTGGTGGTCAGCTCGTTACCAATTACAGCACCCCTCATACTTAATCGTTTAACGATTAGCAGTACAAAAACTTATTCACATAGCAGTTGACCATATCAATCATGGACAAAACCGAACGGGTTGGGCACCAATGAACAACAATTGCCATTTCCGTTGACGCGTCCAAACCGATAACACCTGAGTAGATCGTCAGAGAGCGCATCCTGGACAGAGGGATCGAACAAAAGATCAGTCTATGTTGGCCTATCGAACTGGTCCTCAGACTGAAACACAGAGAGCTTGCTATTTCACAAAGATATCGCAGTAGGTAAAAAAAATCAAGGAAAATAATTGGACAGTAGTAACCGAAAGAACCATCAGTGTACTCGTGCGTAGTTATCTAGAAATCGGATTTTTGAAACATTAACTAAAAGTGATTTAACGTTCGTCGTCCTATACAAATATTGTTTACAATCTTTGTACAGAAGTGACCAGCTGGTATGTGATTAGACAACCGGATAACTAAGCGACTCGTGGTTAAGTGCCGTACTACCAACGGATAATGCCATGGGCACAGATAACCGGATTCGGCTCAGAACAAGCACAGGTAACAATTCAAATATGCTCAGACATTCGACAATCTTCAAATTCCGAACCACAAGGCATTTACTGTCATGACGTGCAAGATCATGCCAGGCCGCCCAAACCCAGACAGCAAAAGCGGCCGCGACAGCCTGGCTCGAACGAGCTGTCGTGTGACTGCAGTAGTAGGTGTCGTTACCACTGAGCTGCGGCGAGGCGATCGATCAGCGGAAAATCTGGGCACAAATTATGGTCGCACACACATAGGCCAATACATTCGCGTGTTCATAAACGTATAAAAACTTGGGGGTACACGAATGATGGTCTAACGAAAAAGACTAACATGTTGCGGGAGAAGCGCGTGATGTCCATAGAAAAGGAGATAGAAAACCGATAGCACGATAATATGTTTCAATGATCAATCACTATCCAAATGAGATATAAACAACACCAAGCCAACATATTCGCGAAAACACAGGCGGTAGCCACTAAGCATAGCTGAAGTCTCTTAGGATGACCAAAGAGACAGAAAGTAATCGATTTACGTCGGAAACGTCTGTGAGCATGTCGAATCGATTGAGGGCAGAACGTAGGCTTGACACGACCGGTTGAGAGTGAACACCGCCAAGTCTATTTACACAAAGATTGTCAATAGATACGGGAGATAGTTGATGAAGAACTAGATATGGCATAATCCGAGGATTAGGCGGAGTATACGCAACGTCAATTAGCACGATTTCGGACAGCACGCTTCATAGTAGTATGAACTGCGTGTATGTGAATGCATAGATATCGATGTATATACGCATGAAAATTGATCGGACATTGATTGACAATAGCGGAAAGAAAATCATAAATAAAACGAGGCTAGAAAAAATCACGTTCAGTTTTCGACTGAGGTTGAACAAACACTGTGTCCAATACATGGCCAGGGACCATTCATTCACTGCTGAGCAAGAACGTCTGGAAGATGGATCGCGTGAAAATCGAAGGAAGCGACTACCATTCGGATGTACGCGGGTAACAATTAACAGTAACACAAAATCCGGTTAAAGCGAGTCTGGATGAGGCGGGGGTTGTTGATTCAACGGTTGGACAGATGGTGAAAGGAAGTGCATATTTGTCTCTGCAGTTGCACTACCACCACCCCCACCTTCAACTCGAGGTTCCCGAGAGCCGGGGTCAACATCTCTACATCCCCCACCCCCACCGACTGAAACACGGGTTGTAATGTCCACTAGGCGGGTTCCCTGCAGACGACCACTAGAAACAATATCCTCATAGCTTGGTGGGGGAGGTGTAGCGGATTTAGGCATGGGTGGCCCACCGTAAGTCTGTCCTGGGTGATGCGCCTCTTCATCGTCGCCATAGGAGTAGCTAAAGCGCTGTGTGTTGGCAGGTTTGTGTAGGCCACGGAAGAATCGAGACAGACTAGCGCTGTCATCCTGCGAACCACCCTGCTGAAAACCAGACGGATCTGCAAAATGCACAGGAGGCAACATTCCCACGACGTCTTTGTAGGCTGGAGGTGATTCCCTGTCGGTGGGACTAACAGAGAGGAAACCAAACAGGCCATTACAGTCTAAGTTAGGACGAAAGAAAGGGAAAACAAAAAAAACATAACGGAAAACGAACCAAACGAACGACAGCAACAAGACAAGAAAGGTACCATGAATGCGCCACGATGCCACGTGATCAGCCTGAAACCAACGACAGAAATAGTTAGGGTTGCTGGTTAGTAGACGAATTGACTAGGAAGAGGAGATGGCTGTAAAAGTCTACCCAGTGTTCTGAATGCCTAGCCTGTCGAGTGATTCAGCTGAGGTCAACTGAATATAGATTGGAGCCTTGATGTTAGTCGAGTTCACGCTCGTATCCTGATATCCTGTCGACAGGGTTGTCTCGAGCGAAATGACTATATGAGGTGAATAAAGGGTAACCGACTTCGTCCGGGTTCATCACATGTCACTTCTCCAGCGACGATGAGTGACCATATAGCGATAGTATGGAACTGCCTGATACACGAGTAACCGATACAACCACGGTAGACTTCTTTTTCAAAAAAGTTAGTGAAAAGGTAAACAATGAAAAATCGCCCAAAAATAGTATGATTCCCAGATGATCAGTTGACTGTGAAGCGACAAACTAAAATCAACATCAAGGCGGAGGAAATGTCGTAGAGAAACGGCGGCCACTTGGGTTTACTGACGTGAATGTTACCGTTGTATGACGGAATTGTTGGTGAATTGAGGATAATGAATGGGGCGAAATAGTGACAGTCATGTGCAAGATTTAGCCACCGTACTATGTAAAGTTTGCATTTAGATAATATGTACTTTAGGGGCTAGGTTCAACTTTCTTCTGTCATCCATCACGACTGAATGATAACCATGTATTGGTTTACCATAATTCTGAAGACAAACCGGGCGCTACCTAAAGAAAAAGAGAGAAAATACACCTTACAAAAAATAGATGGAAACAGAGACGAAGTATAAGACAGCAGCGAGAAGGAAAACCTTTATATTGCACGCGACATAACAAGTTTTCCTACAAAACCTTACAAACATATGTATATTGGCAGCGGAAGAAGACCACGGAAGTGGACAAAACAATATTGACAATTAATTCATCTACCGGCCACATCTTTCCAAGTGTTCGGCCAGAAGCAATCCGGACTGTTTGAAATTAAGCCAAGTAGGGTTAGGACAGTGCAAACTTGGTGACGAATTCACAGCTCTACGGCGAAACATGAGCCCACCGTTGTACTACCTCCGTAAGCTACAGACAGACAAGACAACCAAAGTTTGTTATTCACCAGCGTTAGTAAAACGGGTCCGAGTTACCTTAGCGAACAAAGTTAAACCACTTTAAATAGATTAAGGCTAATTCCAGACACAACCACTCATACACTGTGAACGCTTGAGTGGTCATACATTTTAGCGTTCTAATATATCACGACTTTTTCGTGTTACCTAGTTCTAGTGTGTCTAACGCGGACTCATTCCACTGTAATTTCATGGCACGATTCAACGATAACACACTTCACGGATATATCGCACTGTTTTGGGATAAAATAAAATTGCGCCTTGTTAAGTATAACTTTTATAATATGCGAAATCACGGTTCAATTCATTTCCAACCGTGTCATTAGTTTACTGATCGAATACATGGAGTTCTTCAACGTAGATGATACTCCCATTAGAAAGAACTCGACGGCCAGCCATCGACGCGAAACCATGTCGAATTTCGATTGGCTGGCCCAGCGACATCCTACCGGGCGATCAATACACCACACCGGCCTCCGGAACATGTTACGAACGCGTTTAACTACTGACCAAACGTCTGTGGTCAGGCCTCTATCCAACAAGCCTTCTAACTGGTCAGATTTAGGTCTGCAAACTGGTCCGTCAGCTTGGGTGATACTCTCCAACATTTGGCTATGAGGCCGGCTCTCATTTGGTTTTCACCTCGACACCCAGTCATTTCACTACAAACTATGACGAGAATGGCGTAAACGGAAATTCTGATAAACAGTTCCACTTCAGGTTTATTGCTACAGCTAGCAAACGTGTAGTCATGACTAAGCCGCTGCTCCAAATAGGACCTGCTCGCATAGCCGTACACTTCATGTCTATTAATGGTTATTATACTCCATTTGTAGGAATAAACAAGCTGCAGCTAAACCTAACTTTTCGTACCACAAGGTGAGCTACCTTTCTATAACCGCTTCGAGAATCATCTGTCGCGTTGTTCCCCTTCGTTGTGGCTGGCATCCATGCAACGGATTGTCGGAAGCCAGAGTGTACCTCACTCGTGTTGTTTCTTTCAGGGACTAGGTTTTATCGTGCCTCATTGTTAACTGCAGTGTGCCTGTGGTGAACTGGGTGCCACAACGTAGCGATCGCTCATGTCTCCAAATGGCGCACCTACGACAAACGGGGCCTCAAGAACGGCAGAATCCTAGCCTGTCTTCCGCTTACGAATTCAACCCACATAAACTATCAACTCTTTCTGTCCATAAAACCCCAAACTACTATTTAACTGAAAAGACAAAGTTGTCGTCACCTCGGAAGAGAACTAAGGGTAGCTACAAGGTCTTACATGTAATAAGCACTACAGCCGTCGACTCAGTGAACATACACTGCAAATCCAATTTTAAATTGCTGATTTTACGAACACAGTACATAACCAGAAAATGGTTACGAGATTAAGCGAGGCAAGTAAGCCACCAGCATTCTCATGGCCGGTTGACAGTAGTTGTGTTGATAACAAGAACCACAACTCTGTGACCAAAGCACACTAAAACACATCGACCCAGGTTACCACACTCACTGAGATATCTTGAACAGATTCTTCTGCTGTTTGCAGTCAGCAGCAAAGCTACACATAGCCTGAGTCAACAGTGGCAGGTGATTGTCGAGCAGATCCTACATGTGGATGATAATCATGTTCCAGTAAAGTAGTTCCGATCTAGTAAAGGTTGGGACGCAAAAAAAGCAGAACAAAAAGCCCGATTACCCTGAAACGTTCTGAGCAAGAGAGGTATGAACTACAGCAGATAGAATATACATTTGGTGCGATCATGTCACAGCAACTGTAAGACATAACTCGTTTGGCTATCAATGCGATGCTGTTCAAAAGCTGCGGTTGAACTCCAAATTGTTCCACGGAAAAGTCGTAGCACATACCAGCAGTAGAATGGGTAGTTCACGGTTTCGAACCTATTTCCGACTAACCAAGATAGATGTAAATACCGTCAACACTCTGGGTGGACGATAGGTAGATGTGTATAGCTGCGAACCAAGTATGCCTTTGTATCCCAAGCGTAGAGAAGCAACCAGCACACATGCCACTCGGTACATGTTCGATACCAACCATATATGACATTCTATCGGTAGTCCAACCCAACGTCATATTAGGATACATCAGGATAAGACGAACAACTTCATTGTTAAATCTCCCGCTATTTATCAACTACTTACTGCAACCAGTATGCGGTCATCTTATTGTATACGCTGGTAGTTCGAATTCAAGCACGAATCCTGGTTAATTTCGTGTACTATATGGTTTTTCTAAAAAGCGATGCTATCACATTAGCAAAACTGCCAACTGGAGCGTTTAATCGTTCTTGTTTATCTGCCGTTTATTGAAAATCTGCAAATGATTTACAATCATAACTGTCCTAGGTGGTCTCAATGAAAATAGATGAGCAATGATTGTTCTCATTGGATCACAAGGTAAGGGGGAGCTCACGGGATGAATTCCTCTGAGCTAAGGTAGCAGACTTCGAAATTATTAACAGGTAGCATAACTTCCGGAAGGGCTACTCATACGTCACAAATCACTTGTGACTTCTGGAAGAAAGCCAACGACGTAGGATTGGTCATCGAGGATTGATTGTTTCAAAGCTTCTAACAATGTTGTCTATTCAAACATGTTATGGTGACTCCAGGTCTACAGCCTCCATTGGTGCCGGCTCAGGTGGCCAAGATTACCTAACCCGATGTAGACTCAACAACGAGGTAAACGGACAGCCATCCGACATTTTCCTAGCAAACAAGAGCATTCTGCAAGGATACATCCTAAGTCCCTATTTGATCATTCTAGCTGTTCACGAATCATCGATACTGTTGGACACTGACGATGTAAAAAAACCTGGCGAGCTGTGAAGTGCTGGGAAGATGTGGAAATTTTACAAAACCAACAGTCCTTAAAAAATTACTTGCCGTTCCACACCAACAAATGCAAAGCTATGCACACTCACCATTAAAATTGCAGGGTTTACTATCTCGTTAACACAAAACTGATCGTATCATTGGCGGACGAGGTCCAGATGACGGATAATTTAAGCCTGTCCACAAATTGTGCATCCAAAAATCTTTTAGGAAGAATTCGTAGAAAACGCGATCCCAAAATCCTTTCCAATATTTTGAGCTCTTTAATCCGCCCACATCTGACAGTGAACAGCCTTTCGCCGTTATTGGAGGTAGTAAGGGATTTTCGTCGCCGTATACTGAGGGTAGCTCACAGCAGACCGCGGTTTATATTCGCATAGACATTTTTGCCAATTGTTTTCGAAATGAAGCATTAGGCTCGAGCCCTAACAGGAGCGGAACCCGAGTGAATGTGGGCACGATATTGTGATTAAGTGTAAATGCCCTTCAGCTTATAATTATCGAAATAAGCCAGAGAAGAGTTAGTAGTAAGGTCACGAAGCTCACGAAAATTCACTATCCCAGGAGAGGTTACCGAAATCTGGCCAATTCTCAATGCGACATACACATTTTAGAGATCCAATTCTCATTCACACGCCACAACATCCATCAGCACATCTCTTCTAAGTAAACAAAGATGAATGCCCAGGGAGTCATTCTCTGGAATTAAGGATATGAAATGAACAGGCTACTATGTTCGGCTTTGGTATGTTCATACATTCATAGCTTTATCCACATTTCCTCTTGCTCGTTTTCACTGAATTCCTCTTTATAAGCTGTCCAACACAGAATGCACAAGTGACAATTAGTATCCTCTCTGTACACACCTACGAACACGTTGTCTAAAAGTCACCATTGCTTGGGTGGTGATACTACCTTTGGGGAAAACGATTGCCAAGAACCGATACTCTGCGGTACTCACTCTGAATGTGGACAAACGACGAATGTCATACGAGTACCGAAGATAACACAGACTGACTATTGGGTGTTATAGACAGGTAAAACCTCTCCCAATATCACCGCCACTTGTGATCCGACTGCCAAGATAAAGAGAACTATGGACCGAGCCCGAACCGTAATTGTCAATTGCCAGTGCAGATATCAACTTCCACCAGGCTTTAAAGAGCACTTTGAATTCAGAAGATGCAACGAAGGACACAAAAAGGAAAGTATTAAGACTTATACTGTGAGAGGTCTGTCGCCATGTGGGACAGGTGGGCTCGAAAAGGCCGGGCCGTCCGAACCTAAACAGGAGTAGATGATGCAACTGGGGATACATTCCGCGACTGTATAATTAGCAGACGACCGTCGCTAGCATTGATCGACCGGGATACTACAACCACCAGGCGGTCTAACGCGTGTTGGACTACATGTGTATTGTCTCCGAAACCACTCATGTACAGCTAGTGGCAAGGGGAAGGAGTGAAATAATCTTCGAAAAGTTAACCTACCAGAACCAGCTTGAAAATTTAACAATTTATGATCCATGTGTGCAGTAAATTTCGTGCATGATGGTGACCCCAGATACGTGAACAATAAGTTGTAAATGAACCTAAACGAGGGATTACAATATCGCAACAGGCACGTTCACTAGTCCATCAACTCGGATAACGATTAGTGGGCGTGAGACTCGATGAACATAAAATTGGCAGTCGTTTTGCACTTCACCTGTTTCGGTTGATCAACCTGAGCAATGCGGTTGAACAACCCGACAACAACTCGGCGTGACAATAACTAATTCAGCCATGTAAATCGCTGTTGTGAGCAATCTTCAGTACACTTAAAAGCCAGCAAAATAACTCGTCGAACAATCAATATGACCAGTTCAGAGCAGGGACGAGAACAGAAATCACACGAAAACTGACCGCACAAGATAAAATACAGAATTTGGTATGAGTAGTTTGTCAGCTTCTACTCAAAGGTTTGGATGTAATATACGCCGATAATCGAAACGCATGGGCCAAATAGTGTTGAATATCGTTTAGAAATGCGATGAAACTGTAAGAAAATATTCAAGGCCAATCAATATACTACACACATAAACAGCGTTGGAAGATTTACTGAAGCAACAGAATGAACCAGATACGAACTGGTGTTTCGATAATACGTGAGTGACTTTTGAATCCACCTGGGAAGTCGATTAGGAATTGTGGCAAATGTACATACAGAAGTATAATGAATAGTTAGCTCATGTTTGCGAGCTGTAACCGGTCCAACAACAGCTGTGAAATCTCTCAACATGTAAGCATCCGTTGTTTTGGTTTAGCGTTCGGAACTCTGTGTACACGTCCTAGTATGGGCGTTGTTATAAACACAATTGAGCTAGAGCTGTTAAACCTTACATGGAGTTGAGATGAGCAAATAGCCACAGTTAACAAGATTCAGTACCCTACATTGCTTACGATAACGAAGATCACATCGTTTTTTAGCGACCTAAAACCCACCACACTTCCTGTTTCTCATAATATTAGGATGAAGAAACTGGACTTGAGAGAGAATATTCACGACCTTCGATTGACCAGATTCGATCAAACCAACGAGAGTGGATCAGCGCACAAACTGCACCGTAACTGTCAATCAATAGCATACACTCACGAAGATATGCAGGTCTGTGAATAGTCGAGACCACAACCATTTTCAAAAAGTCCATGCAAGCGAACGAAACATTAATGTCCATTGCTAACTAATTGAAAGTTGACTCACTGGCAGAGTGGATTTCATCGGACTAAACCGTCAGTCGATTGACATAAAATTTAGCAGAAACGACTAAACAATAAGAGGTTGTGACACAGAGACTAGTTACAATTCATTGTAAGGCCATCTTCGAACAAATGAAATTGTATACTGCGTAATGAACATCTGATAATGATTACTACCAACAGAAAATTGATTAGCTGAGATACACTGGCTCATCCGTCTACACCACAGACTCCAATTGTCACATAAAAAGCATGAGACAAAACAATAAAAAGGTATAACAAAAGGTTCCTCTAATTTACAGTTACTGTTGCCATCAGGTATACGAATTTCCTAGTGGCCAACTTCGAGGACGGGCCCGTTAGAAACGTAGTGATTAGGGGAATTACTATACCACCGTGATCATTGGTGAATATCCGATAAGTACATGCTACAATTGAGTGATGGCAATGGGTTGGCATAATGACCCTTTTGAGATGGTGGACAACAAGTGCTATGTGACGATGTCTTCAATAGCTACCAAAAATGTAACTGTCACGCTCCATTAACACTGACGCTGCTTGTGCACGGTTGCCCATCTGTCAGACGAGCAAGCTTGTCAACATCTATGGAAGATCGATTCTGGGCAGTAACTAAATGGGACGCTTCTCAATATAGGATTGTTCATTTCAATCAATGCTCCACCTTAACAAGTGTGATAGATCAAATGAAAAATCGGCTGTTCGCAAATTCGTGCTGAACGACTAAACATCGACTGTTCAACAGCCAAGGACCAAGGGCGATCACTTAGGAGTCAAATACGACCAGTTTGAGGTCAGAATTACTAAGTGCTTGGGTTATGCTATTGCCACTGGTAATGTTTTGACATCCAACTGAAATTCAGAAAATTCCACTTTGTTTTCAAATCAAAGTAACGGTCACGAGCTGCACAGATGCGACCTGATTAAACTTACACTTCAGCTCAAGTTGACTAAAGAACCCTCGAGTTCATTCTCACATAATCCAAGATAGTGAGCGATCTAAACGAAATCCACTCCACTATCTGTCACAGTGGATAATTCTTCCTCCATTTTCGCTACTGTGCGCTCGTCTTTCGCCACCGTATTTGTCCAACTCAATAATCTTAACCACTTCTTTAGTGTCCCTGACCTCAGTTCCCCAAGAGTGACCAACTGTCGATTAGCAAACCACACATCAAACCATTCATCTCTCGAGATGTCATCGAGACCACAAAAGTACAGGCTTGATGAACAGAATAGGGAGATTCAAGTATTCGGGCCCAACTTTCAGGGTCATATGATTTGACAAGAGGCAACCTGTTTTTGTGAGTTCGCTGATGTCAATATACTATATCCAACAAAAGCTGGTTTACAGGGGAATTTTTGGGTTAGACAAGGAAAATTAAACGGAATATGTAGGAATGATAACCGTGATTTCTTTGCTCACTAATTATATTGCGACAGATTAAAACTCTGCAGCCGAGGATTCGTACCGATAACTTTCACCTTTCACAAAAAGTGAACTGGAGTTTCAAAACCACATCAACCACTTGCTAATGCATAGACTAGGACAATAATATAAGTAAGTATCCGATGGTTCTGATCATCAGTTCGCTAATTTATGACTTTTATACAATCATCCTCGGCTCTAAAACTATAAAAAGATACGGAGAACTCGATCACCTAATTTGGAACAATAGTGTTCACAAAATGTTACGAATTACGAAAACTAGTCCACATCGGTATATGAGGGGCTCGAGAAACTTCTGTGAGATTTGACGCTTGACCTCACAAAGGAACATACGACCTTCCACAACCTATCCATCAGATGACATCGGCTGACAATTAGCTAATTACTGATGAGTAGTCGGGGATTTGTTTTATTTTCAATTTGACCATCACTCACATTTGATCACAGCCTCCGCATTCAGATAGACTTTCCAGCCAACCTCTTTCGAAAAGAAGCACTAGACTCGAGTTTCGCTCTCATTAGAGCTTGTCAGTAGTGCGTATCCTTGCCACGGCCGGGATTTGAACTCCGGCCATTCCAATCATGAGGCAACCGTGTTAACCACTGCACCATTGACCTCACATTAGGCATGGCCGAATTATCAAATCTGAACGCTCAACCACTCTCGCTTGTGAGCAGTGATCACGTAATTATTACACAGGTTCAGCACGTAATTTACCGTGGGTTTGGGATTACGCATTCACGCTCATTTTTACGCTGGTTCACCCCTGAAGGAATCGCCTTAATGTGTCATCTGCTAGAGTTTATTGTTGTTGGAACCGGAAGCCGGACCCCGATTAGAATGCTTGTGATAGGAACATGTCTGCCCCATAAAATTACGATCTCTCGGAGGTATGGCAACCGGTCTTGAAATAGTCCGGTTGATTTGAATTGAGGGATTGATAGCACCCAAAGAACTGCACCGGAACACCACGCTTCCCCTCCTCTCTCTCTAAAACTGGCCACAGAATCAACCCATATAACTGAGTATATTGGCTCCATTTATATCGTTATCTCTATAGGGCACCAGTGAGTCGAAATCACTAAGCCGAACGTACCCACAATCCTGTTTCTGGAGTATCGTTTTTTGCCTGTCAGTTGTGGGTTAATATATTAGTCCACATCATGCTTGCCTTAAACACTTCGGAATTTGTGACCACCTCAACTGGTCTTATGATGCCTAAGAGTCAGGAGTAAACTGCTACTACTAAACACAAATCGTTCTGAAGGCACGAATTCTCAGTCGGTCTCGAGCATATTCCAACATTGCACCAAGTATGGTCAAATCATCCTGCCCAAAATTCGACCGCAATAACTTGCGAGTGATGTTCACATTGTGCGAGATGAGACACGCAAAAACACCGTATGGCATGAGCCGGAAACGATCGCCATTGTTTGCTAGATCACCCGCTGTCCTATTCCGAACATTGAGCCATGAAAGCCTTCTTCCTTTGTTTTTCTTTGACTCTGCTGTTGCATTATATGATAAATGCTACAATTAGGAAAAACCGTGGCGAACAGGTGTTTTCGATAATTCATCACCAGATCAATACAATTATACGGGTTCAGCGAAATCAACCGAGTCAGTCTATTAGCAGTGGTGTCATTCACTCAATAAACCAGGTGCACCCCGCCATCACGTTTACCTTCAAAACGGAATCAGAAAAATCGTTGCATTTTCCAGATGTGAACTTAAATAGGCGCCTAGACGGTAGTTTACAACGCTCTGTTTATTACAGAGCAATACAGAGTGGGTAATGTACAAATTTTATTCTCATACCTTTAAGTCATAAACGAAACCTTGTCCACTGCTTGATTAGTAAGGCAATGGAAATTTGCTCTGTAGACACAATAAATCAGGAGCTGGAGGGAGTCGCCAATGTGTTGCGGGGAAATGGCTATCCGGACCGTCTAATAACCTGGAACATGACTGGAGTCCAAATACCACGGTGGGGAAGAAAGCTGTTTTCATCCGCCTCCCTTTTAAACGATACAGCAACAGAGACACCCACCCGTCGACCTGATCAGACCCTTAAGCGCACATTTCAGGTGGCAACGCTATGCAGTTGATTCACCAAATCCCTCCTGTTGACTGAGCCAAAACACAAACTCCCTGTCCTCAACCAATCCACTCATTTTCTTGCTGTTGTAAGACATATTATGTAGATTGCACGACACCGCGTTTGTCAGAACGGATCAAAGAACATCACCCAGCGTGGATAGGGACCGGTTCGACTAAATCTATCAACAGTGCAGTCGTCGGACATGTAACAGATACTGAACATCGGGTTGACTCCATTCAGGCATTCCGTGTTGTCTACAAAATTCTGGCTACCTACTCGCAATTCATCAGGTAAAAAATGTTGGCTACTAGTGAATCGCCTACCCAGTCCGGTCTCGTGTTCACATGGAAAATTCGCGCAAGCCCTGTAATTGTCATGGTCAACGGTCACGCAATCAGTCTGCATGTTCGTCCAAACTTAAACCGATAACTCTGTGACGGAATGGTGAGTAGAACTCCAAGCCACCCATCACTAACACTGGTGATTTGCTCTCTCAGTGACTATACTCTACAGGCTTAGATATCTTGTAACGTTCTGCACAATAAAATCACATTCTGCTAAATCACTTTGTCTTGTTTGCACGCTGTTTTTATTTCGCCGAACCCATATAATCGTACTGATCTGGTGATGAATTATCGAAAACAATTGTTTGTCACGGTTTTTCACCTATGATTCAATGTTGCATTTGTTTTCCGGTCCCAGTTTAAATTTTGGTTTGCAACTGCATCTTATCAGAAGTGTGCAAGCACAAATATATATACACCATTGTTGGACTAATTAATTGGACTTAATCAATTAACTTGACTTAATTAACCTTCCTACCGGTGAAACCCCCTCTTATTTTTTTGTTTCAAAAAATAAGGGTTTCATTTTCTTAATAGACTGCCATCTGGCTAACCAGCATTGGCCGATTGAACTACAAAAAACCATCACCCCTACACCCTTGTTAGTCTCACTCCGGTTTACACTGGACACGGGGTGTGTGAGTGGGACTGCAAGTGGTGAAGCGCAAGTCAATTAGGGTTATGGTTGTGTGCTCGCGTACATTATGAGGAGCTGATCAGGAGACCAATGTAGCCAGCCGCTGACTCAAGCTTTCTCATTCCATGCCCATCTGCAAGTCACTTTATATGAGTGACCACGTCAACGACTGGGTAAAAGCCTGCTTCCGACTGGCTAATCGTACACTACGTCTACCATAAGAATTTTGGCGAACAGTATAGCTATGTTCATTGGGTACATGTGGTTGCAATTTGGGTCACTGTTAACCGTGTATTGGTGACCGGAACACAACAGAAGTCATCCTCAAGTATTTCTGTGCAGCCAGAATCAGTAATACGGACGTAGCAAACTGCGCCACTCGGTGGTCAACCTGTAAACTTTTGGCTATGAACCGATGTGGAATGTGTTGCCGCAAACCCAAACTGAGAAACACACAGACCAAAGTTGACAAATAAAAAACGATGTAAAAAATGTGTTCAAGAGTCAACGTGCAGATATCATCATCACTATAGATGCTACGTGTAGGTTGAGTGATGTCGCAGTCCAAACGTGACCGAGGACATTAGACAGTCGGAGCCAAACCTTCGAACCACATACTGCGAACTGGCATGTCTGTATCCCTTGAGAATGCACTATTAATTAATAAGTCACATAACAGACTTATAGCACCGTGTTCTTACAACACCGAGACAACAATGAAGATGATGTTTATTCAATGACAACTGTATACGCAACTACAATGGGAGCGATAGAAAAAACACGATTAAAACGTGACAAACCTTACATAAGAAAGTGACAGGTAAATATCACTTCTGGAACTCGCTGGACAGCTAAAACGAAACACGTTAGGGAGATCTGGAATGGCTAATATCTGCATTTTCATAACTCTCCTTATAAGTTAACGAGCAAGAGGGTTAAACAGATCCGTAAGAATGATGCAAGTAAAATCAAATTAGGAGAGTTACGGGAGACTTTCGGGACGATCAAAAAGGAGACATGGATAACAGTATTTGAGAGAGACAAACTACTGAAAATGCTAATTTCATGAGGTCGTTTAGAAGGGACGCGGCAGCAGAATTGAAAACATGTTAAGCATTTGATACGCTCAGCAGATCCTGTTACGCAGCAAGCTCTGCTGGGACATTTCAACCATAGCGTACGATATCGCCCCAGATAAAGATATATATATATACCACCCATGGATGGTGGGAGAATTTCCGGCTTTCATGTAAACTGAACGTAATCTACACTTGATCGCAGCTGTCACATTCCCGTGGACTTTCCAGTCGGCCTCTTTCGAAAAGAGGCACTGAATTTGAGTTTCGTTCTCCTTAGAGCTCGGCAGCAACGTCTATTCTTGCCACTGCCGGGACTAGAACTCCGACCACACTTTCATGAAGCAACCATATTGACCACTGCGCTACTGACCTCACATTAGACACAACGGAATTATCAAATGTGGACGGCTAACCATTTTCGCTTGTGAATGGTGATCGGGTTGTCAGATCGCCTCGACAGGAGACACAGTAACTCCAATCGATGACCCCTCGACTACGACTTCTCTCCAAGTTAAAATCACGAAAATCACTAACTTATTGAGCGGAATTCTGATTACTGATGGGTAGTAGGGGGCTGGGTTTTTCAAACAGATTGAACATCATCCACTGCTGGATTCCGGTTAGTCAGTTTCAAAAAGAAGCACCAGACTCGAGTTTTGTTCAGGGTAGAGTACACCAAAGATGCATGCCCATTCCACGGCCTCGGTTAGAATTCAGGTCACGCTTTCATAAAGCAGCGGTGTTGACAACTGCGCCAATTGTGGGTGGTGTTCAGAGTATATATATATATATATATATAAGCAGATGGGAAAATATCACGTATGGTCAACCACATTCAAGCTGTCGTTATGGTAGTTATATTAAAGGTGTTCAAGTCTAACCTAAGACGCCTGCCAAGAATGAATATACTGCTCCGAATTCGTCACTCTGCTGCAAACTCACGTAGGTGATCCATCCGTGAGCGTTGCGATGAATCTCATCATGGTAAATAAAACATGACAAACAGGCGACAATGAAACATCATTTTGTGTGCTCGGCGAATCGTCACGTAACGACCACTGTAGATTTGTTAGTTCCCAAACTGAGGAAATTCGTTTCCTCTGTTTACATTCTCTAATTTTCTCACCAACCTGACTTATTCGCAATACCCTACCCAACCCGTTTTGTTTTATTGAAATAATTGGTCATTAGTCGTCTGCGGTGCGACAGGCCATTCCTGATCTGACCTACTCCCGTGACGGTTCACCTTTGACCTTGCTGGCCTCGTTGGGAAACCATTGATTTTGTTGGACGAGACTATCGTCGTGAAGGATTGGGGTTTGCGTATTGTAATGATTGATGCATTTTCTTTAATAGTGGCGTAGAAATATTTGGGCTCCATCTTGCTTTCAAGTTGAGGATTCGTTTTCGGGCTACGCGTAACTCAACGATCAGACGTAGATCATTACAACTAGCTTCTGCTGGCTTTCCTGAACCTGGACAGCTGTAGTTGAGATGACTAGAACTCGAAAACGCGACTACGAAAAGTAAGTGTTATCTTCAGGTCGGCATCCACAATAGTT
Source organism: Paragonimus westermani (assembly GCA_008508345.1). Classification (NCBI taxonomy): domain Eukaryota; kingdom Metazoa; phylum Platyhelminthes; class Trematoda; order Plagiorchiida; family Troglotrematidae; genus Paragonimus; species Paragonimus westermani. The sequence continues at coordinate 65,440 of QNGE01003025.1, read as the reverse complement.
GACATGCACGGCTTGGTCACAGATCGGAGACTCCAATGAACATTCAAATTTGTTTAAGTGGTTAACCGGATACCTAACTTACTTCCGATTGTTCGGGTAAGTGCAGGATAGTCATCGCTATGAAATGATTCAGTACACACTTGATAGAACAAACTTCCTGGAACAATAACTGGATTTTGTGTCGTCAACCGGTTAAGTGCATTGGTCTACAGCATGCTGAAAACACCGAGTTGTTGGCATCTTGGAGTTCATCGGAGCACCAAATGGCACGAACTGGCACAAAACCGATAGATACAGGCGGATGCGTGCAATCCTGTGTACAAACAGGCGATAACTATTTGACCAGAATGACAGATCTGTAATCACACACGGACCAGATCAGGCAACTGGGTTCGGCCGCGCGTGACCCCGTTCAATCCAGTCTGTCCACTTGCACGTCACGTGAGCAAGCACACATGTCAGCTGATGGACTAGTTGTGTGACAGTAACGAGAAGCATTGGTTAGCAGAGGGTCGTTATTGCTTGGGATCATTTAAAGCATGCCGATTGTGTCAAGATGATGCACGACGGGATAACCAATCGTCGGAAAACCTTGGTCGATAAGCTATGGGCTAAACGAGTTTCTGCGAGCTACGAATAAAGGAGGCAAACCGTCTTCTGATATTCGTCTATTGAATTCTGCGTACAAACACAAATACAGAATTAGAGCAACAGGAAACAACCAATGACGTCATGGAGCAGGTCAACCTGTTCTAGTCGCTCAGCCCTCAAGATTGCACAAACCTAGATGGTTGGACGGCGTACCGAAGATACTAAATAGACCATTGCTATAAGCATAACCGCGCCGGTACTGCAACCAACTGGTGAGATGCGAGGTGGACAAACAGAGGCTTGGCGTATAAAATTAAGGAAGGTAACTGTCGTACTTCAAATCGTTTGTAGGCTTTATCTGACCAATTAACTGCCTATTAACTAAGAGCCTTATCTTTCTGTCCACCATGCACGAGTGCAAGGAATGGATGATAGCGATTAAGAATGCAGTTTTTCACAAACTATAGGCTACAACCAGATATCAGTAAAATGATACCGTGATACGCAATTGAAAACACGATTTCAAGAAAGTGTGATAAATATCAGGCGGAAAACCGCGAAGTTCGTTCATTTCGAGGAATGCCATTGAATATCCAAAAAGATGGATCGATGGGTAACAGTGAATAGGAACAGACATACCGCGGTTTGGATAGCATGAAAATCCGTTCAGCTTGCTCAAGAGTAAGCGTGATCACCTACACAGCTGAACAAGCAAATGGATAAGGTCAGTATCATTTAGCTGGAGCGGACCAGACGAAACAAACGAACGATTCTCGCCATCTACCCACTGCACTTTTACGTAAGTGAACCTGTTCGTAATGATCGTTCGCGTGATACTTGTGGAATACACAGTGGAACGAAATAAGTGAGAACGAGCTAGTGACAATTAATCTGATTGATCGAGAATGTAAAAACCTGTAGAGCGTTATTATAGTTAGTGTGACAACGGGCAAGCCGAAGAATGAAGGGTACCCTGGTCATCAGGGCGATCAACCTGGCTCAGCAAGTGCACTTACATAAAAGTACACTGAGAACCATGCCCATGTCATGTCTCATTCACGTCAGTCAAACAAATGACACTGTTCTTCGCCAATATTCCGTCCAACAGTGTAAACGGAAGTGTGTGAGTACTCGTAGGTGGCAACTCTCAATGATCAGACAAGACCTTTAAATGGCCAAATGAGCCATCTAAACGACCAACAATACTGAAACAGGATAACCCCTTAGATTTTGCTTGCGTCCCAGATTAGGAAGCATGTGGTCTACACCACGTGAAACTGAAATCCGTGGGGGAGATAGCGACCAGGCTGTCTGTGAAGTGGGGCTCGTCAACCATAGTGAGCGTGGGCTGATTACTGGTCAGAAAGAAGTTAGCCGGAACAAAACTAGATGAGAACGGCCTTTGTGTCGAAAAATACCAGTGAACTGTTCCAACACAGCTGTATCACGAGCCTTGTGAGGTCATCCGTGGAAGAACCCATTAAATAGACAGACGAGGCTTTTGTGTACAGTAAGTCAACACATGGTTGGTTGGTTAGGGGAACATGTGGGGATGCCTATACAGTTACTATACCGCCATTACATACTTGTGAAGCAACCAACCGTTCGCCCGAAGTTCACAGTTTCATAACATCAGTTCTCTTCAACTAAGACAACCTAGGGCAACAAGGAATATCACTGAAGCACAAGGGCCATACATATAATAGACGATAGACAGAAAAAGAACGGGCTATGGCTGTGAAACGTGACTATCGAATGCTAGGGAAACCAACCGTGATGATGTAACTGACCATCGACGCTTCGATTTGACCGTACATATTACGATTAGGCAACGAGGAGGTTGAGTCAGGTTGTTTGTGACGAGGAGCAAAAAATCGCATGTCCACAATGAAAATGTACATTCGTGAACAACACTTACACTATACAATGCGAGAATTAAGATGTGCACCACGCCATACACTCTTTGTCAACCTGTCAGCTCACTGGCGCAAGATACGAGGTAGTCAATCGATGGTCTGGCATAGGAAAACGAAGGCAACCACGAATAAGTGTGGGTAAGTAGTTGGGTATAAGTCGTGCTTGTCTAGCAGATTGGTACCCTGGTGATCCGCAAAGCATTCGCCTGGTAATGTTAGGAAAGGCGGTAAGCAGTCGAGCGAAGAGGCGCGAATATTTACATTATATGAACAAGTGGTCTGTGAAATACAGGCAACTAATGAGGTAGGACCATGGAAACCGTAAGGAACCATCTGCATTGTAGAGTTTGCTTGCCTCCACTTCTTCCTTTACGGAAGGTATGTGCTGCTACGGTGATTGTCTGAGTACCGATGTTTCAACCACAGGGCTGTTGATTGTATGACTCGATATTAGATAGCGGTCACGCATCAGTAACAATCATCGGTCACTGCTGTCTTCGACGAAGCGCAACATTGGTGGTGAAAAGAAAGTTGGCTTGCAGATGCTGGGGTCAAGTCTCACCTGTTTATTTATAAGATGCAGACATTTTAATGCCGACTAACCAAACTTATGTATAAGGATCTTACGAAGTCGATTCTAGTCCACTGCTCTGTTACCTTCAAATTAACATTATCGTTTTACGCAGGTTTGAAACTGAAGGAGTAGTCTTAAACGAGAAAGTTAGACGATGACAGCATAATTATAGGAATCTTATTTTCACCCAGAAAGCAGTGACTCAGTCTCCAAGTTGAGTAAACAGCGATGTTACAATGTATGCGCGCAACTAAGCCGGTTGTCATTTAGCGACCAGCATGGGTTCTGCCGGTTACTATGTTCTAAGTATGTTGATCGTGCCCACTTACAGTTGTTCGCACATAGCTGTAAAATGTCTGACGAGATCACGAATGAAACAGCCACAGCAGAGATGGGGTTTGCCAACTAACATCACCTGTGAAGCCGGTATCGTCTCAGCCTTTCAGTGGGGGTATAATGCAACCACGCGAGCACTTACTGTACGGTTGCAGGACGTGGTCCACGCACACAGAGTCTGTGTTTACCCACATATATCGCCGGAACAGCAGCAGTGTATGCTGGGAAAACTGTATCAACAATAAGGGTAATCGGAATGTCTTCCGGACGGGCAAACTCTGTCGAACACGCATCTTAACAATCTAATTGACTAGAGACGTGTCTCCCGATTGTCAGCTCGTTGCTACATCACTTCTTGCTTGCGAGTGGTGCATTGGGAGTGAGAACAGCAGCCAGCGTACAAGTTGGGTTCGGGATGTGAAACCCAACATCAAAATTTACTTCAGTGGGGTGTTTCGGCTTCCTGGCTGGAGTCTGACAGACAACATGTGAATAACAAAAAATTACGACATGAAAAATGGACGTCAGTGGAGCCCGTATTGCGATTTACTGTCTTCCTCTACATCGCTCTCTCCTTCATCTACTATAGTTCATAATTCACCGTCTGTTAGGGAACGCACACCAGGTCTTGTAACTGATCGCGCTAAATATATAAAACAGAAGCGTAACACAGGGCTCACTGATAGCCAACAAGCATGAAAATTTGGCAGTGTTGACCAGCTGCGACAGCCCAGTAGACCAGCTAGGTTACAGTGTGGTCAGCTACACAACGGAATCGGGAAGATAGCGAAGCGGATACAGAGTTGTTGAAATATCGACGAAGTAGATACCTAAGAATCTCCCGAACAGCTATGGTATAAATACCGGCCACGAACGCCACCTTTGAATTTCAAGTAGCGAATAAAAGACTACGCTGATTTGGGCAAGTCAACCAGTCGGTCAGGAACACACACGTGGGCGCAAACATTCCAAATCCGAAGGACTAGCATGTGCGAACAGGTTAATTCCACTCACGTGGATTGTAAGTGTTCTAACGGCGGTCCCATTGTTTCCGTCGGTCGCCCACCAGTGTTAGCCGAGCGAGCAACCACCCGTCCATCGGCTCGACCAGAACGAGCTGCACAGCCAAACCGTGCCCGGTGTACATCCGAACCACGTTGTGAATCGGAATGAGAGAACGTTTTGATGAGAATACGAATCAGCCAGGCAAGAAACAGTACAATCACCACACCGCCTGCCACACCGCCGAATATTTTGTATAAACGAAAGTCTCCGTAGGACAGCGGATCACACAACGGAAGTGGCTCAGAATCCGGTGAATCGTTGGGACTACGATAGATCCGTTCATCAGCACCGCAGCCGAAACATTCCACCTGTTCCGTTCCGACTGTGAAGTAGTTGTAAAGAACATAAAAATCCATGAAATAAATACGAAATCTTGGACCACCCGACACTTACAAAAAATTTAAAATGTAATCGCAAGTAGCTCGTTTTCAAAGCAAATTTCGTGTCTATGTGTGCGGTTTAGGAATACAATAGGCAAAGTGAGCTGGTCACCGCCACACAACACACCGAGTCACACATGCGTTAGATATCACCAAGATGCCAAACATTAACCTCGCGCTTAGATCGATAGCGTTGTATTGAAGGTTACTGTGAAGACTTAGATGCTACACAAACATGAAAAAATATCCGTTTTAGAAGTGAAAAGGAAGGAGGGATACTAAAAAATCTGTGAAAACAAAATGCCTAAGTGTAAACAATTATTACCAAAGGGTTTGAAATCCACATAAACATAAACGAGTTGAAAATGATAGTAAGGTCTGTGATGGAAATCTCGATTCACCGATTATCCAAACCCCGACACAACAGAAGATCTGACAAACGGCCAATCCAAATATCGCGTGAAAGATACAACATCAGGATTGGACGAACGGTCTCAGTGTTGTGCCTTCCGTTATTCG
>QNGE01003025.1:0-52372 GCA_008508345.1 Paragonimus westermani | reverse complement strand
ATGATGATGATGATGATGATGATGATGATGACGATGATGACGTGGCACTTGTTATTAAGCGCTAAGTGGTGCAGTGAAACTGTGGATAACAAAAGCCTAAATGCCCCCGCAAAAATTGCAATGTTGCAGTTGTGCTAACCGAATGGGATCGCGAAGATGCAATAGGTAATGCGCTCAGCAGCGCCCAGCAGTTGAAACCGCCATGGCTAGGACTACTAGAATTGAAAACGCTAAACTCTCAGACTGTAATGGAGCAGGTAAGACTAACAGAAATTGTTCAAACGCAATATCACCTTTTGTAGCAGTTAAGCATCAGTGGTTCGCACTGATGTATTGCAGTCTATGATGATGACGATGTGTATTACCTTTGCAAGTCTTTCATTCCATTCACATCCTGTAACGGCCCACCGAATACTCCTATTGAGTTAAGAGTCAGTAACTCACAGACCACAGACAGTGAGCCACTGGTTTTTTCTGAGCCTACAGTAGATACTTTAGATTAACACGATTTGTTAGAAAAACAGTACGCAAAACGTGGGAGAAAACTGGACAATTTCAGAAACTCTGCAGCTCGCGCCTCGCCGCCAAACGTGTTTCCGCTGTCACCAACCCACCGAATCCATCCATAACCATAGCCACCGCACCCAACAGTCTAACGGACCGTTATAACAGCACATGTTAAAAAAATCAGCTCTCCAGCTTTAACGGACCTCGAGAGTTCAGAGTTCTATTTCGGTCTCTGTTACAGACTTAAATCATGTGAACACCGAAGGTCCCCGGAAGAAGAGTATCGTGACATCTACGTGTTTATTGAGTTCCACTCAGAAGAGCCGCAGTATGCGAATAAGTTATAAATGTACTTTTTTGTATGGGTTATGTATTCACATGATGAAGTCTTTTCAGACAAGAAACGGCAAAGATTCCTTTCGCGGAAAATAGACAGCCATTCATTATTCACGGGTTAGTTATGGCATGCGTGAAGCCACCACAGTAGTTCCAACATCTGGAACCCGACAACACGCCTAATGCTACAAAAGAAAAATGTTAACCTTATCCTGATGGACTGTGTACTCGACCACAGACTCAAAAGCTACTTAACGACAATACTACCGGACCTTCGAGATAACCATGGAGAGTGCAAGTGTTGGCAACTACCAACGAGAGCTGCAAGAGCGGGGTGGTTTTTGATTGCGGTGAGATAATCAATCGCTATACCCACAGAGATACTTACCCAAGAGCAAAGTGAAAAGATATTCAGTTTTGTAGTCGCCAACACCCCTGAGCCGCAAAGAAGAAATATATAGCTTCTAAGGCTTGTAGTAATCCTTACTAACTTTAGTGCATTCACCTTGGAGCTATTAACGGGATTGCCTGCTTCTAAAGAGTTACCAACGCTATCACAATAAAGGAGGGAATGTGGAATACGTTCGTTAATACGGACAATGTTATGGTGTGCGGAAGTGACTTTACGGGACATTAAGTTAATCTGACTCAATTTTTTTGTGCTGCGAAAAAGTATGGGCTAGCCTTGACGACAGTAAAATGAACCCCACAAGCAACCGGTCTTCTAGGTTACGAAGTATCGGAAGGAATAACGAAACCAGCTCTTAAGGGATTTCGTACCTTACGAGAGTTAGTTCCGCCGTACGATGTGAAGCTCTCGCAGCAGATTGTGGGCATGTACACGAATTAGTCGCACTGGTTTACAAAGCGCCCCGAGATCCGTCAATCAATGTATAGCAAACCAACCCCCTTCATAGCTTCAGAGGGTCTAACTTCACAGTTTAAAATGGGAACTAGAAAAGACAGGTGATCACTTTCACATAAAGAAGTTTCAACAGTTAAAACGGACGTATTTGACAGCGGAATCTTAGGCACTTCTAATTAGGTCAGCAGATCCGTATAGTTTTTTTTCAAAACGTTTCCCCCAAGCTACGGACAACATTCGTTAGTTGATACGTAAGTTCATACAAGTGTAGGGGCTTTACGAAAGTGGCCGTATTCTCTCCTAAGCAGTCATTTCATTGTCATCACTGAACAGAATTCTATCGCATTCACGTGGGATGGTTGACAATGCAAATATAAAGATGAATAAGAGTCGTGGTTTCAGTAGGATCCAAAACATGAACCAGAAGCGGTAAACCTGAGAGATTAAGCAAACCCTCGAGATCAGCGTCTCTTCGCCATAGATCGTGTCGAGTCTGGATCAACTACATGACTTGTGTCACTCCCGTGTTGTTCGTACGTTCAAGGAAGTCCTTATTCTCAGACGAAGAAACGGAAATCATACCTTCTCAATACCGAATGCGTGCCGAAGTAAAGCCCAGGTTTCCAAACCACCTAACAAATGACCTGCACAAATCACACAACATTTTGAGAGGATGCGTTCACGTTAACTAATCACTTTCTTCTGCTACACAAACTGACACCTACTGATCGTAATGGATAGTCTCGGCTTCCCTTCGCGACACGACAGCAACAATGGTTATCAATTGTTACATTGGTTGTTAACGCTTCACCAATATGCCACCGTGCATTCATCCGAATAGCTGCCCAATTTCCACGGCAAACGAAGTAAAGGGTTCACTGTACAGCAAGTGCGTCACTACGACAGTGTTCATCAGGCAAACGGTTAGGGTAAACGTCCAAACGTTCATGGCAAACTACAACCCCGTCACTGAGATAAGGAAAAGAACTTGGGTTTCAGTTAATGAAAGAGTGCCATTCCAGATGTCTCACATTCAATTGGGTCAGTGTTATGCACAGCTGTGAACCCTGATTCATAGGCGCTTACTTACATACAGCTGCAGGTCAACTTCAGACATTCTTACCACGTTGGTTCGTCAAACGCCGCACACGCCCATCCAAATGCGAGCTCCCCAAATGCGTATTGATTAGTTTTCCGCTTCAGTATATCTTGCACCAAGTGATGAAACGCATGATCCTGAGTATTCCGCGACATCAAACGAGCAGCTCGGCGAAGCTGATTCATCACACCCACCTGTTGCAACCAACCCTAAACACTATGTACAATGATCGGAGTTTACATTTCAACGAGACAGCATTAGAATGTCCAGAAACCCAGGTACTAGTCTGGGAGGTCAGCAGAGAACAAAGCCTTATGATCTGAATGAGCGTGAAACTCTTACAAAACTGCATTATAGGTACTACGTACACACTCATACTTCATTCGTTAAAAGAAGTGAATCTCCCTTAGAATGATAAATCCCGCCACACCATTACATACGTAAAATCAGGTTATGGGCTGGGGAAAACGATCTAAACGTTCCTCGCATTACTCTGTTGTCTATGCTTTTATATACACCTACGCTCACACCGTAAGTTGCTGTTCACTTTTCTACTCCGGCTGCCGTACTGCAGCTACCTGTTCCTAAAGCCTCAACCTAGGCGTCTACCGTTTGTCTTTGCTCGCTACTGGTTGTGCACATAAACACCATAAACATTTCATCATTAACCATATAAACGCAAATTCAGAAGGGGGTTTATAATCAAATGAAAGTTGTTTTGGACATGCCACTTGATGGACCCATAACAACATTAGCAGCTGACGATCACTAGAATTATTCAAATCCGTACTGAAGCCGTTTAAATGCGTATGCCCACATCCAGTCTGAGTCCGAAATCTAACAAGTTGTGAGTTAACTCCCACATACGGAGACTAACCCATTGCAAGAGGTTACCAAGGAATATATCACTGGTCAAGGATATTAACGAAGCTTCTCGGGATTATTCGCAAGTCCACATTAAATGCAAATCCTTCGTGAGAAAGGATGGAACAGCATTTCGAACAGCTGCTAGTGTGTGGGGTGCTACGAACGGGTTTCCGGAGTTGGCAGAGAGGGACATGTGTGTACGCCTATTGTTGTTGATAAGACACCGCCCTTTCAAACACTGCTTAACTCCGTTGAGGTTAGCATTTACAGTGTTGGGACCACAGAAGTCGCACATAGAGAACAGTGAGTAGAAATTAACAGCACAAGAGGTCCCATGGCTGACTCCCGAGATATATAAAATGAGACGAGTCTGAGTGAATAAGAATCAGAGTTGGACTTGAATTGAAAATTCCTATCAGTAAGACAAGTTATCCACTATAGTTTAAATGACAACCTCTATCTTTTACAGAGGTGTGCCGAGTGGCACATCGTTAAATCCATTGGAAAAGTCTATCCGATATAAGGCCGTGATGTTTGAAGTTTGTTAAGATGCCATGGGCAGAATTCGCTTAGCGAGATATCGTACTAGGTTGTGGAAATGAAATCAGTTTGGCATTTTTAACATTGTCTGTTTGAGAGGGTGTCCTAGGAGTTTATACGGACTGTCCACTAGGCATATGGGCAATGTTAGTTACAGGGGCGTGATGAGAACGTGCGTTAAAAACAAGAATGATGGTAGCAATTTTCCAATCAAGGGAGTGACGTCTGCGGCAACAGTCGGTATGATGAAGTCTTGTAAACCGAGATAAGCCTGCCGGAAAACGAAGGCGCACTAAGTCGAGTTGGGTGATCTAGACTTCCAACTTCAAGCCCGAATTTAAATTTGTTATAACTTCGCGGGCTGCTAGCACCAATATAAAGGATATAGGATAGGAAAGATTGGCTGAAAGCTTTAGAACATACATTTGCTGTCTTAAAAGTATAAAAAAACCTGTAACGTACAACGATGGCTGATAGATCATTTAACTCAGCGAAAGAGAAGAGCTGGATCCCAGCAAGCCAAAACCCCTCTGTATCTGGTTGATTGGGGCAATAAGCCTACAACAAATGTTCTGTGTTAAAACTGTTTGTTAATTAAAAGCGGAGAATGAGCGACGATTAGAAGCCAAAATGCCTAGACTGCTTAACCGGTAACTGATCACAACCTTTAGTATTCCGACTTTAATAGAGCAAAGACAAGTCTGTTCGATATGTTCTGTGCGACCTACCATAATGCTGAATGGAAAAACCGTTTGAACGTATCTCAATGTACCAGCAGCTGGACGCGGGAGTGATAAGTATAGGGAAATCTAAATACACACGGTCGGTGGCATCCACTGCCGTCTCCGATAATCTGGATGTCACTGTACGTCGGGTTCGCCTCCCGGGCTGGGGCCCACGCAACTCAGAGTCGGTGGTTGGAGACGATAGGTGAGATAGTGAGTAATCGAGCTCAGTGGCATGAAGGCTGTCGTTGTCTGGCCGAGTTACCCATAAAGTGAGTATATCTAATGACGCGAAGCAGTGAAAGCTGTAAGGAAGCTGTGTTGCTGATGGCGCCTCATTTTCACTTACAGCTCAGTTGTTTGTTTGCAAGATGTAGGCACCTTGGTGTTGAACGTTTGAAAATAGACGTACATATTTTTTAGTGGTTAGGTCCCTTCCTTTCCTCTTATTCCTTCTTCTCTCCTCCTACACAGGCATCAGTGCGTACTGCTGATGTATGGCTGTCTATGATGATATGGTAATGATGAAACGTAAGAGCTGAACAAAGGAATCCCATTGGCAATCACTATCAAATACCCGCCTCCCAAACTCTTCGATGCCAACTCATTGGTGTCACCTGATGCGAGCAATCGAATGTGGGCATCGATGTTTAAATACCCGAAGACGACTCACGCCCTTTATTCTGAATGACCAACTCTCGTTGCCGTGAATTAAAACAGCCATCACTGTCGGCTTATATACGGAACTTCTGAGCTTTAAAGATGCATGTCGTCAGAAGTGTCCAATATAAGCGGATACTGCCTAGACGTTAAAGTTGCGTACTTCGATTTCATTCCCTACATCCCTGTTGTCTCTGAGGTGGCACCCGAAGTACACAAACCGGCCAACAAACACCATAATTTCATTATCCAACAATAAATCTACGTTGTCACAACAGTCTTGCAGAAGCACTTTGCATTCTGAGGCTGTAAAACGCATTCCGAAGTACTCAGCAGAACGCGGAAAGGCGTCTACCATTGTTCGTACCGCTTCAAAGTTGCCAAACAGCAACAGAATAATCAGGATCAATCAGTCTTCTACCACGTAACAGGTCCACGCCGGCATCTTTTGAGTACCGTAGCCAGTCCTCCATTACTTAGTCTATGACAAAACTAAACTGACATGGTGAGAGTGGACAGTCTTGATGTAAGCCGCTCATGGTGCTGAAACTGTCAGACAGTTCACTGAAAATTCTAACTTAAGTTGAAGTATGGAAATAAAGCGCCGACAGCATGCACACATACTTGGTCGATACACCCATGCGTTTAGTCGACTCCAAAAGTGTAAATCGATTCACCGAATCAAACTTACCTCTACAGTCGAGAAACACAGCAACTACTGGCCGGCGGTACGTGGAACGCTGCTTCGAAATTTGCTTTGGAAATTTGATCAATACATCCTCGACGAGGGTGAATCCCTGCCTGTTCCTCCCTAATATTTGCTCGAACAAGAAAAGAACCAAGCAATGTGCCAGTGTGGATAAAGTCACTGCGCGGTAGATAAGCAACGTGTTTTTCATCGTCAGGCTACGGTTCCTTTAAGCACATCATTCAAGGTGTCCGGAAACATCGTTAGCATTGGCGGTCAGTGTACAGACGTGTCCATCATAGGTTGCTTCCGAAGTACCAAACATTTTCAGCTATCCACAACTATGTACATCACTGTACAACTAGTGCGCTCGCAAATACTTCCATACAAGCGTAGTCACATGTACACAACTTCGGGCAACCACCTTCATGTGCAGTTGCACGTAATCGTCTCCAATCCTTACCACAACTAATTTCCCAAGACATGACAGAAACTGTCGGTTTCATGAGAGATGATAGCAGACCTCTAGCACTACTACCTGGAGACTCATCACAGACTAACAGAACGTTCTGGTGCAAGGAAACAAGGACGATAGTGAATGCTGACAAGTAAGCTAGGCTGTTAAATAAATGGCAGCGTGCTTTGAACAAATCACTGTATTTGTGCGTGTGTGCGCGTGTAGACGTGTTGTACTTCAGGATTCGGCGGAGGACGGCGTTCAGGTCGAGTACCGGACAGATGGGCGCCTGCAGAATGTTCGACGTTTCGGAGCCCCAACCCAGCCACATACCTGAACGATGCGCATGCTTTTATTCACAGATGACAGCGCGCTAGTTACACACAGTGAAGACGAACCACAGCGACTGGCCACCGCTTTCGCAACCGTGGTATTCAAATTTGGATTGGATACCAGCAGGGGTAAGACATTTTCTTACAGCCTTCTCCGGGTGGGGGTACTGTTCCTGCAAGTGCGCTTGAAATTCGCATCAATGAGGACGATATCGAAAGCTGCGCGGACTTCTGTTACTTGGGTAGCAACTTGTCGACATTTTGGTGCGTGGGCCGCGAGTTATAAGCTCGTGTGGCGAAGGATAGTTCTGCTTCCGGAAGTCTTGAGAGACGTGTCTGGAAGAATCACACCCTGAAGATGGTCATCAAGCTGCGTCTACCGGTCAATGATGTCGTCTATACTGCTGTACGGCTGTGAAACTTGGACACTGTATCAGCGGAACATGCGTTGTATGGGCTGTCTCCATGTGCAATGTCTAAGACGTATCTCGGGCACTCGATGGTCGGCCATGGTTCCGAACACTGAGGCACTGCGACAAGCTGACGTGGATGAGATGGAAGTGATACTGATGTTCAGCTTCGTTGGTTAAGTCATGCCCGTTGGATGGGTGTTGACTGTATTCTAAACCAGCTGCTGTATGGACAACTGAAATCAGGTAAGCGAAATGCTGGTGGGCAAACGCTGAAGTAACAGGATGTTATGCAGGTGTCTTTCGCGTTGTAACATTGACTTTATATGTTGAGGAGACCTGACGCTGAACGGGACAGTCTAGAGAAATATGATCCGGACAGGCGTCCGCAGGTTCAGTGAGCAGCAAGGGAGCCGTCGATGACATGGGTCGTGATGACACGACTATATGGTGTTGGTATGTGTGCGGTCGCGAATGTGCTGGTCGTTTGGGATTAGTAGATCACTAACGTACTTGTGGTGCACCGTTGGCCAACAGACGAGTAAGTTAGGCTCAAGTAGGTTATATCCATTATATCCACCTTTTCTCGTTCGTTTGCCATCGTTTGGAGCCCATCCGCTCCCATTTTCAGAAACCTGAAATTTTGTGGTCTTCTGTCTCTTCCTTTCTTCAGTCCTGTCGGCGTATTGTATGGCGAACGTTTTGTCTGTTCACTTCGAATCCAACCTTGAACTCAGTTTTTCCGCCATATCCCCTCTAGCCTGTACTAGCATGTACTCGTACATTGAACCACTTTTAGCATTACATTTTCAACATTTTTCTCACTCTAGGCCTGATCGTTGGATTCTCTCTCTATTTACTCCCTGAGAGAAGGATTTCACTCTCGAGCTAGCTCATCAATTGGCTACCAGCATTGACCGGCAGGACACAAAGGCCTCATTTACGTGCCTCCTGGTCTTACTCCTTCGGGATTACACTGGACACGCGGTGTGGAACCACAAATGGTGCAACACAAGTCACTTGTGACGATGGTTAGGCACAGGCGTTCTTTGGTTTTGGTCACGGTGATAGGCCACTCCAAAAAGGAAAATAACAACCAACCGAACTTATTTAAACTAATGCACACAAGAGTTACTCCAACGAAATTAGCAAACGAAGAAGAGTACATACAGAGTAGTTGAAGGGTGCAGGGTAAGGCTAATAACTCAACAGACCAAACTTACAAACGAACGACGAATATGCAAAAGTATTTCACCATGATAACATTTGACGAGGCAACATACATTAGTAAACGCCCTTTGAAATAAGCCCCAGCTCCTGTGACAGGAACAGTTAGTTGTGGTCTCGATAACAGTGAAGTTACCGCTGCATCAGAAAAGTACTTGTATGTGGTTTGGGGAAAGGCTCTGGCCGTACCGCTAAGGTTCACTTAAGGATTCCGAATGTTTCTGATTTCCCTCCCACTTCTTCGCGGTACTCGAGTAATCCATTGATCTAGCCCAATGCCGCCGGGCGCCTGCCCATGCTGCGGATTGGAAAACGGCCCTCCACGTGAGGACCAACCGCGTAATGAGTATAATAATAACGCTCACGAGGCCTAAAACTAGTGCCGGCTAAGAATAGCTCATACCCAGCGCACAGTCACAACAGCCGCCCGCCACTATCTGAGCAATGTGATGCCACCCAAAACCTGTCGCTTGAACAAGACTCGACTTCATTAGGGCGGCCGACCTGGGCTCTCATATCTCCAGCCAGAATGAGTGTCAGTACCTTGTGTCGATCAAGGGAGTGGCCAGATCCGGGTAAAAGACGTCCTTGATGTCGACATCAATACAGTCAGTTGGAGCATAGGCACACGGTGAAAAGACTTCTGAAGGTTTTGCGTCTAAAGTTGGCCTCAATAACCTGTCAAGCGTACAGCACAAATTTCACTGCCAACAGGAATCCCATCTACCAATGTGGCTGGGGTTGTCATGTTAAGGACTACACCTACTACAGCCTGACCGATAGCAGCAGCCGAGGAATCACTCAAGACGCATAGGCACTATCAGATAGATAGTGTGGGTGCTGTTCTATACATTCGGACTCCAGCCTCCGAAATGCAGCACTTAATAAGTCTGTCGTTCGTGGAAGAGCAGCCTGCTGACCTATTTGTTTCAGAGTGCGAACGTTGAAAGCACTTACATTAATTCAGTTATAAATGGGTCTGAGGTCTATGGGCAAATAAGTTGGCCATAATACACACTAGAACAACGGATAACGACAATGAGCAACGAACGACGGAGTATAAACGATTAACTCCGAACTCCCCAGCCAACCTAACCACCCAAGGCTAACGCACGAAGACAGAAGGAAGACTGGCCTTCAAACAGAGCTTTAGTACATCACCCAATCCGAAGACAGCATGGTCAAAAACTTGTTTATATGTATAGGGTTTGTGACCAGTAAGAAAGCAAGGTAGAAGAAGGGATCAGAAAAGTTCTGAAAATAAAGCGAAGCCCCAATCGAAAGATGGGCGTGGGCAGGATGCCAGAAATAGTGATGGAAGGTCGAGAACGCTCGTAAAAGACGGAGAATTACATGTCCGTGCCAACTTTGAAGGTTATTTAAAACAGTAGTGTTTTAGGCCTTTTGGAAGGCAAATAAAACGGTTTTTCGGGGAACTGAAGACTTCACCGACGAATTCCAGGCCTAAGCAAGAAAAGAGGGGGACCTGAAGGTGGATAGTAGGCTATGTAACTTACCGGGACAGTGTTACTATGGTCAGCTATATCTATTGTGGGATCCGCAGGGTAATTGCTAGAAACGAGATCGAGAGGGGCGTGGAAGCCAAACCTGATAAGACAGTGGGGGAGGAGTCAGTAGTAGTATGTTTTCGCCTACCTACTTTTGTGTGTAGCAGATAGGGCGACCCAGTTTATATTGCGAAACGGCCGACAAAGTGTGGGATTATTGGTGTTGTGAGTATTCATGGTTGTATGTGGGTTGAAGTATTGTCAAGATGCCCAGATCTAAAAAGGAGACCGACTGAGGTTCGCAACAAGAGCCTCGGCTTAAAAGCCCGTACCGTAGGACAGTGAATGGCAGTGTAGCAAGTGGTACGTTTTCCGGAAGATGCCAACCTTATTCTCACCTTCAATCTGCAGGAGTAGTTTTTGTATAGAACGCTTTGGAGAACTGTGCTGCGCGCCTTAAGATACATTAAATTGGCTAACGATCGATGGAAATTCGTTTTTCCTGGTGTATCACACTCCGTTAGATGACCCGTGTACCGTTACTAATGCTACGCCCCTCTAACCGGAGGTCGACCTGCAGAACAACTCTTCTGATGTGACCCAACAAAAAATCTGAACCTGACCAACTCATCGGTTGAATTACTTCAAAGTAACCCGCAGTGCGCGTACATCCGCCTTTCCGCCCACCAATTGGCTCTCAAAGGAGAAGTTATGCCTAAGACACTTCCGATCGAAGAGACCATATCAGTACCCGCGTCCCTAGCATAACGGTATTCCTGCAGCTGATGTACATAACGCTGGAAGATCTTCTGGTCCCCTAAATAACGATCAATCAAGTAGCCTGGAAACGTTAAGCAAAAAGCTGTCATACGTTAATTACTAGACGAACAAAGCACGTCGTACGGGCTTATTACTCTTTTGCCTCCGGCGCGAAATCGTCGTTTCTCACGGTCGGGTACAATTGTTTGCAACGCTTACACAGTCAACGGACATGGAACAATTTTTAACCAAATGTTTCTGCTCATTAGTAATCAGTGGGTTCAACGAGTGAGTGACGAAAGTAGGAAGTACAGCTTTTGAGTGTTCCGTATCTCATGGCAGTGAACCATGGGGGCAAGAAAGATAAAACTGGAATGAAAAACAAGTGCACTATCTGAACCACGGATAGGGAAACCGATTGAAATGAACTGTGAAAGCAGACAATTTGAAGGAGCAATGGTATCAAGCAGAGAGCTCCAAACTTCACAAGGGAACTAGGCCAACATTCTAATCAACTATGTTGAGGCTCCTGTTTTAAAGCATAACCCTCCTAGCAATATTCGTGGAGACGTTAAACAGAGCTTCATATTGGCAATTAGGGGACTTGAAGATTAGGAAAGGCAGTAACAGACAGCATTCATCGAAACCCAAGCGAGTATGTCGTAAGATTGTTAAATCTTTCTTCAGTGGATTTCATGTGCATCCCTAGGTCAGCCTTCTGTCGAAAAAAACCAACTAGGTTTTGTCCTTCTGGAAATAGAGGTCAGACCGCAGAGCTGCTCCCAAGATGAAGTCGAACGAAGCTGTAGTAAACGAGCTTAGAGTATGGGGTTTGAAGGGTGCCAAGGTCCTGTTGGCTTTCTTGGCATTAGCCTGCATTCGGTTAGCTAGCGAGAGTATCGAAAAAGAATGGTCTTAAGATATTCCTAATACATTTAGAAATACACCAAAATGATAAGTGACGCTAAAGGTATGCCTAATGTGCACTAACTTACACCTCTCGACGTTAAAATTAAGGTTGGTTTAAGACTAGGTGAATAATGTTCGAATCGCCTTACAGAAGGGAAAAATCCTAAGGAATTTCCAGGTTACGCCAGAGTGGTATCAGTCACAAATGGTAACACGTGAGGAGGAAATGGAGATGATATTGTTTAAAAAGATGAAAGAAAAGAGGTCCGAGAATCGCTCTCCGGGGGCTTTCGTTCTTTAACAGGAGCCAAACAAGCAGGAAGTGGCCCGAACACGACAACAGCGACTGGTGAAGTAGAAGGGTAGCCACCGAAGCGGATTGTAATAAATGTAGTTTATCGAGCAACGTGGTATGGCTGACTGTCGACGCCTTAGGAAAATCACGATACCCAACATCAACTGACGAGGCTGATCACGTCTACTGAGCAGTGGCTAAAGAAAGGTTTTTCGCACATGAGTGCTCTCTGTTAGAGCGATGCTGGGCATTAGAAAGAACATTTTCGGCGAAGTAGCTAAAAAAGAACATCATATACAGGCACTTCAATCACCTTGGATACGCTGGTAAGAACAGCAACTGGTCTGTAATTTGCAGGATTTTTGCGACCACTACTGAATACGAAACTCAGGTTTACCACTTCCCGACTTGTAGGAACGGGGGGGCTGCCCGACTGACTTAGTGAACGATATGCCCAGAGAGCTAGCAAACTGTTCGGTACCTTCGCGTAAAACAAGAGAAGAAATTCCATCAGATTCAGGGTGGTAATCCCTGAATTTACGCAGCATGACTGGTACAGTCAGCGGAGGAATTTTCACCGTGTGAATGCCGTCCGGGGGAATGACGATTAGAAGAGTGCTCAGCGTTACAAAAGATAACGTGAAAACGTTACCATCCGTAATAATCTGTTAGCACATCAGCAGAGTCAACGAGAGAGAGGGAGTCTTCTGGAGTTTAGTCACAGACAAGGGTGTGCCGACTTCGACATGTACGTTTAGGTCATCGAAAAGCTTCACACACAGATCACCAACAAGACGGAACGAGTCAGGGACGACAGATGAGATCTAAGAAGTTCTGAGCCCATTCATCTAACATTTTTGTGATAAGTTAACTGGGCGGGCGAGTTTACTACTGTGGAAGTTAATCATAATAATGGCGTAGTCACTCAACCACAGTAGGACTGTTATTTTGAGGGTACTGGGCATCAAGTCCCCACACATAATAACGTAATTTAGCCGGGATGCTGCTGGACTGGCCCTAAATCGTGTGCAGTCATAAATGTGTTCGGTTAGGTCCGGGAAATCAGAGTTTTGCAACCATTGAATTGCCTGTGTTCGCATATGAGCCTGGAGGCAAAATCATTACAGAGGAGTTAAAAGTTCCCATCACAACATGGAAATATTCAGCAGAAGCATTTTTTCCAACCCGGAGATGCTTAGTTTGTCTCAAAGATGGGTGAGAAGCGAAGGACGACAGGATGCACCAACTGTCCGAGTTATTCAGACTTGTGCAGCACCAGATGAACTCTGGTAACGTAGATGTTACAGGATCGGTAAGTTTTGAGCGAAAGGAGTTGCACTTTTGTTGGAACACTTGCCAGACAAAAGTTCTTTCTGTCACAGAGTGGCCGCTTATTGTAATGGCGTTCCACCAACTGTCGTTAATGTTTGTTCTGTGATGCGATTTAAGGATTTGTTAGACGTTTACCTACTTGGCGGGAATGGTAGGTGAACGGTAAAGCCTTAATTTTTCTTATGTCTACTGTTTCTACACTGACACTATACCTACGGAAGACAGTGCTACACCAGGTTCCTCATGATTGAATTTCGAAAAAGCTGACCTCCGCGCGATACCAGAAGAATCGTGCCGACCTGGGGAACCTGTGCTATCGGTCTCGTACCCGCCTAGCACTGCAGTCCAGATCTGTCGACACGAGCTAGAAGCATAACACTGATCTTTAGCTCGAAACGTGAACGATGCACAGAAGGTCAGATATCGCTATGGGGAATAAATCTGAAGAACAATAGAGCGCCTTTAGTCCATCCAACTTATCAGATGAGCATTGGTGATTCAGTGGTTCGTTTACCTACTATTTCTAACGAGGCCTTAGTTGCGCCCTAGAACAAACATTAACGACAGCTGGAGGAAGGCTATTGCAATAGGCGACTGTCCTATGACAGAAAAGTTCTGTCTGACAATTGTTTGAAGTCTCCTTTTAAGGAACTTTTTACCGTTACCTCCTAGCCCATTCGGAACTGTGGGACTGGAGCCTCTTTTTCAGCCCTTCAGAAAGAATAGGAAAAAACAAGAATAAAGTCTCCTCAGAGTCTTCGGTATTCCAGAGGATAAATATCAAGAAGTTGGAGTCCAGTCTTTCACGAAACATCCCGAAGACCCATGACGATTTTGGTCGCAGCTCGCTGTACACGCTTCAGCGCATTCGTTTTTCTTGGGCCTGGAGTAAACAACCGAATTAGTGGGTTCAGATAATAATTGGACATGGGTCCCATAAGGACCTTGAAAAGCCCTCGTATCAATTCGAGGAAACCCGTTTTATTACGATCAGTACAGCGAACCCTTTTTGGTTGCCTTTTCGTGATGGAATGAGAAGGACAAATTGGAAGATAGTCATGTGTCCAGGTCTTTAATATTCACCTTGACAACACGCACTTCTGTTCGTGTATAGTATGTTACGAAGACGGTGCCAGAATCGCCACCAAGAGACATGTGTGCACACTTATCGTTGTTAGTGGGGAGGCGTCGCTCCACTGACAATTGCCTAACTGCATCGAGGTCAGTTTGCAGTGTTGGGACCACGAGAGCTGCAGATTTTAGTCATCCACATAGGGTAGAGGGTGACTGGAAATCCCCCGGTAAATTAATGATGCAAACTAAACACAGTCGTGGACCAAGGGTAGATCCTTGTGGTATACCTACTGAGATGGGTGCGGACGAGAGATCAAAGCTGATTTTAACACGAGAGGTTCCATCACTAAAAAACGAGGCGATCCAACGGTGAGTGTCACCTTCGATGCCGTATACCTTTAATTCCTGTGGAAGTGGGCCGGGTGGTACGCGGCCTGACGCCTTGGCAGGGTCGAAGAAAATGGTGTCTGATATAGGACCATGGTACCTAACATACCCTAATAATGCTCATAAAAAGCGGCAATTTTGCTACGCACGACACACGTGGTAGGAATCCGTGCTGAGATACCGAGATGAGAGTACTGCCTAGAGAATTTAAGCAGAATACTCGCTGTGCTGAATTGTCGGTAAGTGACAGAAAAACGCCGACCACCTGACTTCCAGTGATGATGACGACAATCGTCTTCTATTCATTGTGAAGGCAGAAAGTGTCAACATGAAAATTTATTAAATGGATTGGCAGGTACGCAAGACGCTTCCTTCAGTAATTGTGAATTAATCTGATTCGGGACCATTGAGCCGAGAGAGCAAGACTTATAAAGCAAATTGCACACAGAATTCTACATATCGAAGAGGCGGCCTAAATACCCGTGAGGATAGACGATGGGAAGAATGTTATCAGTCAGAGATGCGAACGGCGACCTACTGGTGGCTGCTGAAATCGCGATATGCATTGTACACGGTGGGGAGCATGGTGGTTAATAGTCGTCCAAAAAAGTTATGCGCGTTCCCATTACAGACGTTACGGTAACGAGTGTAATGCGCTCACCACGACAGTCCACTGATTTCGAAATCCTGCCAAATTTCGAAGGCGCGTCTCGCGCCTACATTATCACATACTGCTTGTGAAGTACACATTGCTTCATATTCGCTTCGAACATCACGCGTAATTGCTGCATTTGACTGCATTTTATCTATTTGTTTGATTGGATAGCAAGAGAAATCCAATGGACATTTTCATATTTTGGAAAAAATTATCCCATTCCATGAGGCAAATTCTAATCTACAGAGCTCTGTACACAACCCCACGTTTCGATTCGTTTTTATATGCAATCTACATCCATTAATTTGACACAAAATGAACACCACTTGTTTGAAATGGTTCAAATTCAAAACCGCACTCCGTGTGCGTGCATCCTGCTGTAGAGCTTTTTTCCTCCGTTTTGTTCACTAACGATGATTCGCCACTGTACAACAACCCTTTGCGTCATCTCTGTATCCTGTTCGAATTGATTAAAAATGACCTTGCAAAAACAACAAAATTTTGTGCAACAACGTCCTTTTACTGTTCTACCTGTGGCGTGGTTCCCTGACGATACTACACGGATCTCGTCGATTTTTAGCTCCGCTGTACTTCGAACATCGTCGCAGCACCGATCGTGTTTTAGCTCCCCACCGTAATCTCCCAATATGCTCCCATGGACGTCCTCCTTAGTGACATTTCGTCAGAGACTGTCGCTAGAGCGTTCCTCGAACATTGGATTGCGAATTTTGGCGTTCCGTTGTTCGTTACTACAGACAGAGGCCCACAATTCCAGTCAGCCCTTCTCCGCGACTTAACTCATCTGGTGGGTTGTGAACACATCAGGACGACTGCATATCATCCTGCCCCTAATGGGATTGTTGAACGTTTGCACCGAGAGTTGGAAACATCCCTCATGGCACAGTATACACAGAGTTGGACAGAGCGCTTACCACTCACCTTACTGAGCATCAGATCCGTCCTGAAGGAATATATACAATGTTCCACCGCTGAGTTGGTCTACGGAACTTCACTTCGCCTGCCAGGTGATCTTTCCGACCAAAACACAAGCTGCGATAGATCCGTCGAACTACGTGCGCCGCCTCAAATCACACATGGGAACACTCCGTACCGTTGCGACCCGGCAGCATTCCTGGCCTCAACGACTCAACAAGGACTTGCTGACTTGCAATCATGTTTTCGTTCTGTTTGACGCAGTTCGGCGCTCACTTCGACCACTTTACGATGACCCATTCAAAGTGATCTCACGAACGGATGAAGTTTTCAAGATTGAACGTTCCGGAAAGCAAGAGACTGTGAGTGTTGACCGTTTCAAACCGACCTACGTTGACGCGCGCTGGGAATTTCCCTCGCATACATGTAGCCATGGAGCCGAACCGCAAAACCCTGAAACATCTATCCCTTCCACTCCCAACACACTCGACTCTTCAACCACAGTCGACAGTAGTGACAAAGGATTATCTTATCACCATCCGTCTCCCGAACAGACTCATACGACATTATCAACCTTCCCTCACCCGTCTCCACTTCGTCCAACTACGCTTTCCGGTAGGCATGTTACCTTACCAGCACGTTTCGGTTGACAACTTTCATGTTCCTCCCTTTTTACTTATCGGACGATTATCGAGCACTTCAGCTTTCACAAATGCTCTGGACGGAGAGTACTGTAGAGTGTTTTTCTTGGTTTTGTGCATTAACGATGGTCCACTATTGTACAACAACGTTTTTGCGTCATCTGTACATGCTGTTCGAATTGATTAAAAATGACCTTGCAAAAACAATAAAATTTTGTGCAACAACGTCCTTCTACCATTCTACCTGTGGCGTAGTTGCTTGACGATACTACACGGATATCATCTACTTTTAGCTCCGCTGTTCTCCGAACATCGTCGCAGCACTGACTGGGTTTTGGCCGCCCATGGTAATCTCGGAATATCCTCGCTTTCCGGATACTGGTAATTTGGAATATTGTGGTGGTCCTCTTGAACCTTTTCTGTGAGTCAAGCTCTTTATTTCTATAACGCACTAAAACTCCCGTAACTGTCCTGTTGCATTCGTTCATTTTTTGTCATTGTACCCAGTGAAATACGCCTGTATTTACTTAGGGTAGTCAGAGACTCTTTTTGACCACCTCACCTATGTACTTGTTCGAACGCATCATCACTTTTTAATGTGGTTGTCATTAGGAACAAACTGGATTTGCCATCCCACCCCTGTCTTCTCCATTTGCGTGGGTGTTTGGGCTGGTAACCTAGCCGCACAACAATATGTTTTAGCCCTGCGTATTTGTCGATTTATCGACACCGAACTTTCGTCATCCCACGTTATGTGGAATTATCCATCGGTAGTCGTTCGAACTTACCTTCTAGCGCTGCCATCATCTAAGGCGGCAGCCTATCCAATTCAACGGATTTTGACTTATCAGTGAGTCGCTCCATTTTTTATACGTCTTCTTTTTAGTTGTACGTATACCTTATGTACACACCCGTTACAGCTTCCTTTGGCGTTACCACTTTCGGCTATTCTTATCACTTTATTGTTCAAGCCATTGTACTCCGCCTAGATCGGGGTTGCCTGACTGTGCTTTGAACTGACTATTAACAGAATGGCAGCTCCTGACGAGGACAATTTTCCAGATGATTTATAGGGTACTGTAGATTTCCTCATATCTTGCTTTGTCTCTGTAAGCAGTCTACATCAATTGTCCTTATGCAAAATGAACGCCACTTGTTTCGACTTGACAATAAGCTTTCGGTGCCGGCTTCTCGTGATGTGCATTCGCCCAATTGGTGATTGGCCGTAGTGAGCTATTCAGTGACTGGGTTTTGAACTATTTGTCTTCATACCTTCGTATAGGGCTAGTCTCCTACAGATTGGAGAACTTGTGTATTGATTTTTGTTACACTATTGCTACAATTTTGTTCATTCAGTGGTCTTTGTCTTGTAACTTCTCCCAAAAATCTTGGTACTTTTAATCCCAACTATTTCCTCTCTCCACTAATGTCCTCTGATAGTGAGCAGGAAACAACTGCCTCAGGGAACACTGTCATGTGCTTGAGTCCGCAACTGGAATTTGCGGTTGTAGTTTATGGGCGCCCAGCTGGGAACTCTTACAGTAACATCAAATTGGCCGTTATTAACAGGGTGACAGTTTCTGACGAGGACATTCTCCGCAGTCTCTTTATCAGCATCGAATTGGGAGTTCTCACCCCCTCCCAGTTGCTTTGTCACATGACCCATTTGTCAACCGAGCAGATTGTCAACAAATCGGTGTTGCGCGAGTTACGGCTTCAGAACCTCCCACCGGAGCTCCCTCACATATTAGATGTTTCAGAGAGGGACACACCGTTCAATAAGCTGGCAGAGCTGGCTGACCAGGTGCATCACAATTATGCTCCTCAGCAAGTAGCCTGGATGAAAGCTTGCTTCAACCGCGCTACCCTTCAATAGGATGCCTCAAATCTGGAGGAGCAGTTTTCTCGAATGTCCTTGCAGTTTGCCATTTTAGCAAAACTTCCATCAGACAGACGGCCACCAGTGTGCTCAGGGTCTGGTTTACGAAGCAGGTTGCGTACACAGCAATTCGATAGAAGTGTTTGCTATTGTTCCCGTCGGTTTGGTACGCCTGATCGTCGTTGTAGTCAGCCTATTTCTGGAATTTGCGGTTGTAGTTTATGGGCGCCCAGCTGGGAACCCTTACAGTATCATCAAATTGGCCGTTATTAACAGGATGGCAGTTTCTGACGAGGACATTCTCCGCAATCTCTTTATCGGCATCGAATTGGGGGTTCTCACCCCCTCCCAGTTGCTTTGTCACATGACCCTGTTGTCAACCGAGTAGATTGTCAGCAAATCGGCGTTGCGCGAGTTATGGCTTCAGAACCTCCCACTCGTGCTCCCTCACATATTGGCTGTTTTAGAGAGGGACACACCGTTCAATAAGCTGGTAGAGTTGGCTGATCAGGTGCATCACAATTATGCTCCTCAGCAGGTAGCCTGGATGAAAGCTTGCTTCAACCGCGCTACCCTTCAATAGGATGCCTCAAATCTGGAGGAGCAGTTTTCTCGAATGTCCTTGCAGTTTGCCATTTTAACAAAACTTCCATCAGACAGACGGCCACCAGTGTGCTCAGAGTCTGGTTTACGAAGCAGGTTGCGTACACAGCAATTCGATAGAAGTGTTTGCTATTGTTCCCGTCGGTTTGGTACGCTTGATCGTCGTTGTAGTCAGCCTATTTCATTTCAGAGTGGTCAAACCCAGACGAGAAATTACCGATCAAGTCAGTAATGGGGGCGGCTTTCACCGGCCAGTTTTCTTGTCAGCCTTTTTATATTCACTCCTTCAGCGTCCCTGTGTTCTTGGTATTCACTGTAATCCTCAAGACCGTCGCTAGAGCCTTTTTTCACCTATAATTGTTTAGATCAACTGACGCCCGCTTGAAACTGGGCAACAGTAACCGACTGAATCCGGCTACTTTGGGCCTTTGCCTCAGACCCGTGTATCGGTTGTTGGGCCGCCTGCTGAATTCCCCAATTTCCTCATTGATTTGGACGCCCGGTTCAGTGTTACTCTGCTCGTTGGTGACAAACGTAACCTTAAAAGGGTGCCGTATGCTTCACAGACCGTCAGTCACACTACCATGCAGACTCTCAGAGAGTAACCACTTGCTCTCAGCCTTGGTCTTCGTTGGCGTTTTCATTGCACGTTTACCTTTGCAGATGTACGGCACCCAAATGTTGGCGTTGATTTTTCACCTCCTTTGGACAAGTGAGAGAAGTAAGGCGTCGGTAACAGGCAGACCCACGAACATTTTGTGCGCACCCGGAAAGGTCGCATCGGTCGATTCGACAGGATTGCCTTGTGCTCTAAGAATCTTCTGTAGCTTCCACGCCACATCAACCCACCGGGATCACGATCACAAGGAGCACTTCTTCTACTATATTACCGTCACATGCTTTCGTCGGCTGTCACCGGAAGAACTCCAAATCGCCACAGCCGAGTTTGAGAAGCCTCCACGACTTGACAGTATCCAGCGCTTCAGTAGTCCGTTAACCTCGTACGCATTTGGTAACCAAATCCCCACTCGGCGACTGCAATGCGTGTGCTGATTATCGCACTTCAAGTGATGTCACCGTCCCGGACAAGTACCAGTTCACCATGTTCTAGATTCTCCCATCGTTCCGTGAGCACCGTTTTCCCAAAACCTGATTTGGATCGAACATACCACCATATTTCCGTGATTGCCGAAAATGATCACTACACCATTTGGATTGCATGCGTTTGCCTTCCTCAGGAAGGCCACCCGAGGTGGTTGAAANAACCAAATCCCCACTCGGCGACTGCAATGCGTGTGCTGATTATCGCGCTTCAAGTGATGTCACCGTCCCGGACAAGCACCAGTTCACCATGTTCTAGATTCTCCCATCGTTCCGTGCGCACCGTTTTCCCAAAACCTGATTTGGATCGAACATACCACCATATTTTCAAGATTGCTGAAAATGATCACTACACCATTTGGATTGCATGCGTTTGCCTCCGTGCGAATTGGTTTCGAAATGCACTTCAGACCTTTCAGGTATTCACAAACCAAATCCTCCATGCTCTCCACTGTGTGGTTGTTTTCATTGGCGATATTCTGGTGGTTAACGTGGACGCTCAGCATCATAACCTTCGTGCAGTTTGTAATCGTTCCGATCAGTGTGGTGTAGCTGTCAACCCTATGATGTGTCAGCGGCGTGAACTTCACAGATTTTTGGTGCATCCAGTTATCGGTGACGGCACTGAGCCCCTACAAGAGAATATCGCTGCCTTCAAAGGTTATCCACCACCATAATCCCAAAAAAGCATTGGTCGTTTCTCAGGTGTTGTTAATCTACTGTCGTTTTGTCTCGCGGTGTTTTCGGAGTTGTCAAAACTTATCATAGATTCGTTGAAGGGTAACCTGAAACAACACAAGGTTTCGAGCAAGTTGTAATATTCTACGTTTCAACTCAGCTGATGCCGCATTTCTGGCGGCCAAATACACGTCATCGCAAGTGACGACTCTGGCACGTATGTGTGTGTGTGTACAAAGGTTGGGCTCTCAAATGACGGACCTATGCATCCCAACCATTTATCGGTGTGGTTCTGCAACAGAACGTGTGCGGTCAAGTCTGGCTTTCGTCGGCTTCCCTTCGCAAGCTTCATCGAGCGCAAAAGCCCTTAGCCACTTTAGTCACGAGTTGCTGGCTACTCTTCTCATAACTCTACACTTTCTTCAAGTATTAGAAGGCAGACGTTTCAGAGCTCTCACAGGTTGCAACCCAGTTTTCTACTCCCTTAACACCAGGCCCGACTGCCATTCTCCGAAGGGAATTCATTAGTTGGACTACATCTCCCGGTTCACAACTGACATATATTGTATCGCGGGAAACGAAAACGCCGTTACCGAAGCATTATCCAGGGTCATATTATATGGATTACGCGGAATTGACACAGTCGTTTTGAAGGAACTAGCACGAAAACGAGACAACGATCCGGACTTACAGTAGTACTCAAACTTCAAGGACTGCCGCCGGTCAAATTTGAGAGCACATTCATGTGTTATACTACGACAGTCAGTCCCCGTTCATTTGTGTCAATAAACTTCAGACACTCAGTTCTTAACAGTCTCCACCGCATGCCTCATTCCAGAATTCGTGCCGCCACCAGGCTTATTTCAAACAGATCAGTGTGGCCGAAGATTTGTATAGACACATGAGAATGGACAAAGACTTGCCTTGACTATGAACGTCGCATAATCCACAGAAGTAATCACGGCCGCCGGAGTGTTCGTTAATCCCGATGTTCGTTTCAGTCATATCCGCCTCGACATAGTTGAATGGTTGCCACATTCGGAATGTCATCCATATATCTCACCATGTGTTGACCAATTCACCGGATAGTCAGGGACACCCAGCAGGAATGCTACAGTAATCGCACGGACGGGTGGATCACAAACAATGGTGCTTCAAAGACCGTAGTCACTTATAGAGCCGCGCAATTTAATTCAACGCTGTTCAGAAACTTCAACCGATTACTCGGACACTGTTCGGCATTAAATGATCTGATCGAACTCTACCATCAGCAACGGAAGACCACTTTGAAAGTTCAACTAGACCTTCAGCGTTAGACCGATCACCTACCACTTGTCATGCCTGGAATTCGGTTGACTGTCAAGGATGACATTGGTTGCACGAGATAGTTTAAGGTACGACACTTCGCCTTCCCGGTGAAGGGTTCTACAAACCGAGCGCGGACCAGGCTAAGTTCGATGCGGCGGCCTTCGTGTAACAGTTAAAGTCACCCATGAAAGAAGTCTTACCCCAGCCTACCAAGTTAAACAACAAACATGAGCATAAAGACTCCGATCAGGACTCTTGTGTTTTTGTTGCCGTTCGTTGTGATGCCGTCAATACTCGTTTAAAAAAGCCATATGCCTGACCACTCCGTGTGATTGAGCGATTTTTCGAGTCCTTTGTGATCGATCGCAACGGATCATCCTATCGCTTCTAGGGCCAATCATACTCCTAATGACCCGCGGTCCCTGGAGCTCATGTGTAACAAGCAGCCTGTACCTCCTCAGCCTAACCCGAAAACCTCTAACCGGAATGTCAATGGCCAGTAGTTTTCGATGAGTATTGCAATGAGCAATCCTCATTCTGTCGAACGTTTCTAACTTTCCAGCTCTCTAAGTGGGGAGTTATACACATTACCACACATACTTTCGTATTTCGCTTCGTTTTTATATGCAGCCTACATCAGTAATATCGTACAAAATAAACACAATTGGCAGTCAAGAACAGTTATCTTATAGTTTACTTCACTTCTCACGGAAAGATACCTGTGTATGTTTCCGACCTTGTTTAAAGGAAGGGATGCCCAAAACCTCTCATGGAATCTTTGCACCCGAGCATATTCTCATAATCCAGACACCTTTTGATGTAACATGTTTGGCCGTTCCGAATTCTTGCAACTTAGCGACAACAGCCGTTTGTGATGGCTTAAACCACTGTCTTGATTTTTGGCGCATGCAAATGATTGCGATCGTCAGTCATCAACCACATCACCATAGCCTAACAGTAGCCGTCTTCAGGCGGGATTGCCAGTAGAAGTCACTTAACAAGAACGATTTACTCCAGGAATGGAGGTGTAAGTTGGTGGACTGATAAAATCAATGCAACCGATAGTGATGATAAGTGGTGAACACAGCTACTGGAGCGGTGGCGGAAGTGACGTATGGGGCGAGGTGCAAGGTTGGAATGTAGAGTACAGACGAATTAGAAAACAGGTCACAAATACCTACTCAAGGGTCACCCCACCATGCTACTCCTGCTGAAACAGGCCTTCCCAAAAATTATCCCAACTATTTGGTCACTAGTCGTCGATGCCTGTACAACTCCTTTAAAAAACTTAACTCGCATGTTCATGTTGGAAATGAAAAAAATATTTCTCACCAACTCCGTTTTGCTTCTCACTTTCTTTATCATCGTGTAGTTGCATAACACCTGTCGTCCATTTCTCAGTTTCATTAGTTGGCCTATGGAAACATCTGATGGTCTCTCCATCGTTCTGTGTACTTCAGTCAAATTTCCTCTCTGACGTCAATACTGCATCGTGAACGGGCCCAATTTGCTGTGCCCATCTTCACTGCTCGTTCACTCTATTCCCTCCACCCAAAGCGTTCCCCTGGGCTGAATCCTTCCCAAGATTCGCACATCCTTTCAAAGTGTGATGTCCGTACTTGCTGACGGCACTGTAGGTTTTTGCATACGAAGGAGCAGCAATGGGGGTACTCACATTTCTCACTGGAAGCCACGACTTCAGGCATAAGCAATCTCTTATATTACCTCATGGCAGCTAAAACACGTGAAGCCGAAGACCAGATGTCTTCGACCGAAACTCTGAGGCTATTAACCTGTCTAACGTTTCCTGGTTTCCCTTCGTTTAACGGCAACTCACTTTCAGTTCATACCGCTTTGCTGGAAAGTGGGTGACATAACAACTAGTTGACGGAATTTTATACTTCCATAACCAGAGCAAGAATAATACAATTGTATGAAGTCTGCCAAAAAATGTCCCATGCACAGTATACGTCACATTAACTGCGATCCCTCCAAATTTTCTCATTTTACTTGTGAGACTGTATTCTTCTTCTTGCCCCCGTAGTTATCCGTTGTGCGAGGAAACTTTCTGCGACGGACGGCAGCACAAGATGTCGTTTTGGCCGAACAATTCGCAGGATTTCCAACTTTTCGACGGTTTCCAACAATCGGCAAGGTTCTTCGCTGGATTTTTCCCAACGTTCCGCCGGATCATGGAACGTCCCACTTTCCCTTCCCGAAGCCGGTGTATTTTAACATTTTTCGACGCTAATCATATCAGGTAATGATGAAACACTTTGAAGGTTTATCTGGACGTTTCCCTTAGAGTGAATTTGAACTATCTGAAACACCGACCCACACACAACTTTGTATAAGGTAAATTAGTGTAACATCACACTTTTTGGATTGAATCTCTGAAGCCAGCACACTGTCCATTTTTTGCTGCATGCGTCAAAGTTTCGTAGACTACAATCATTTTCTGTTTGATCATGATGTTTTTGATGGCGGATTTCAAGTTTATGGTGCTATTTAATTATTTGTTGTATCGCATGTAACTATCTGCAGTGATCGCGGATAACCCAACGTGCTTCTCACATTCGCATTGAGAAATATACACTGTTGTCAGTATTGGTGTTTAGAAAAAAGATTCCGGTTTGTTGATCACTCCTTCGTTTGACTAAGAGGTTGCTGGAGCTGGCAACCCCTCGTGAATCATCCGAATGGCCTGATGTCATCTATAAACAAAAAGCGGCCAGAATTCAGTCTCACAGAAAAACCGTTTTAATAAGTAACAAGAAAAACAACTGCCCGGTTGTGTGCCTCGTAAGACTTCACCAACTGGGAGCCCACTATTGAACACAGCGTCATGAATTCATACTCGCGTGATCCTGTCAGTTAATTTTTTCAGTTCAGTTACAACCTTTCTCCACCGAAACTGTAACATACTGACGGCTTTGCCACCAGACGAGGGCAATCAACAGTTAGAAGCTTTCTTGAACTCAAGGTAGATAACGCCCACTTTCTCACCTCTATCCAGGATATTGTTGACCTTGTCGAGGCAAGTAAAGCAGTTCATCTGATACGACCTACCCGTGTGTTATGATATAATCAAGCAGTCGTTTCCTGATTACCTTCCACAAAACTTTATGCGGTGCGCTTGCTAATCTTACCGGAAGGTAATTAGAAACGTGTCCACCTGTTACGACCAAACAGTCTCAAAACAACGCGTAGGGGAATAACAGCTATCTAATTCAGAACAAGGTCTGACCGGAGATCCTACGAAGGTAGTTTATGAGCAGTGCAACTTGTGCGAACAATCGGCTGCACGCCTCAGGTCTGACCCTCAGAGTCAATTGTAAAAATGTGTCGTAAATCACAAATCGATCGCTTAAAATGGCTAGTCGGCTCTAAGCGTTACAAAAGGAATTTAGAAAATTACCTCAAACGTAACTTCAATATTGCAATCAGGCGAGCGAAGGTTCACCTTCAGTGAAGCACGCCAAATAAAGACACCCATGCTACACAGTGGTCTGTGAAACAATACATGCAGATTAGTAAGCACGGTTGAGTCTCAAAACTGAGAGAGAGCTACATACAACAGGGCGAAGTGGGAAAGATGGACGTCAGATGCGTCTGGGAGAAATTTCCCGGCAGATCCGGCAACCGCACGACATACCCCTCCTCTTGTTCAACCAACGGAATGAAAACGGCATCCTTTCAGTCACAACGACTCACTCCCTATCTAGCAGTTTGTTGAACAGTGGTGTGCTTGGCACCACCGATGCTTCAGTGATCATTCATTTCACCACTAGGCGTATTTCATTCGGTCATGCAATCCTGTTGGTCCGAAGCGCCGCAAGCCCATTTCTAAAATCCTCTTTTATAGCAACTTTTTTTACTCCCTGGAGGAATCCTGTACTCCGTTTTGGGCACTAAAAGCCCTTCGTCTGTCCTGCACACAAGGCAAAATGTCCTCAGATACCGGCGATGCCTTCTTATTCTCCTCCAGTATTGACACCCCAGTGTAAAACCATTTCCATTTATTCGTTGATTCTAGCCTGCTGTTGCAAATAGGGACAGAATAGCCTGGGCAGCGTGCAGCAATCCTAGCTGTGTACCAGTCTAATCTTTATCTTATATTTTTCCTACATTTTTGTAAGCTGCGGTTTCCACTTTTCGAATGTGTGTAGCACCTCGTGTATCATGACTCAAAAATTCCTGCTTCTCTGTTTTCCCCGTAGTGCATGCTGGCCCGTTATGTTTGAACCATCATCTATGAAGAGGGCCCACAGCCCTAGATGACTTCAACCTATCTAGTTTAGGACCTTGCGTGTTGATTTACCTGATTTTCATCTATATTCTAATATTCCCTAATAATCGGAGGTTGGGGGAAGGTTACCGTTATTAAGTCCGTGTCATACGCAGTAAACACTAGGTGCAGAATGGATGGGTGGTGATTCTCTCTGAAACGAGACTGTTCCTCCCACACTGATGTGTAAACAGATTATTAAGCGCGTTCAAAAGTTTCTGAGCAAACTTGCATGTGCCACTCATCAGTTATACACTCCAGTCGATTTGAGGTGCTTTTAAGTCCTTTGTAACAACCGACTCACACTTGTTGGATCCGACTCCCATGAGATATTCAAGTAACTTCTCGTCTTTGTCCACAGTGTCCTGAGCGCTCCTGTATACACACAATACTGGCGGAATATTTTTAAGGTGTGGGTC
The DNA here is from genome assembly GCA_008508345.1 of Paragonimus westermani. NCBI lineage: Eukaryota > Metazoa > Platyhelminthes > Trematoda > Plagiorchiida > Troglotrematidae > Paragonimus > Paragonimus westermani. Next base: position 24,890 of record QNGE01003025.1, on the reverse strand, counting down.
ATAACTGTCCACCTGTATACAGTGTGTGCACCTGGACTGACTTACTTGTGTGTGCCTAACCTCATCTTTAACGACAGCAATCAACCTGCTCCATGGCCCCAACGTACGCTACTGTATTGAGCAACATAGCCCATAACCTTTAATTCGTACTCCCTCTTGAGCCATGCCTCAGCAAGACCCACAGCATCCATGCCCGAAGTTGCTTCCTCAAAATCTTCCTGCTTGTTCCAGAGATTGCACGCGTTCAGGTGCCGTAACTTCAGCTAGTTAGTCTACCGGGTGACCATTGGTTTCCCTGATCAATCGAACGGAGCACCGTGGATTTGCGCAGTCTTCTAGACACGTAGGGCGGATATCTTGCCTCCGGGCTTCCCAGATGCACAAGCGATGGCCTATTTAGTTGTGCCTGCTTTACACTCGCTTGCAGTAGACATGCTGGTGACGGGCTTAGCAACGGTTGCAAGAAACGGCTCAACGCAATCCATCCGTTGTTACCTAACACCACATTGGGCACAATCCTCAGGTCTATTTCTCTGGGTGTGTGATTCGATTTTCTACATTTTTTAAGTAAAATCTCTGTCGCCATGGCAATAGTGCGCTTTACAACAACGTGACAAAGCCAATAGCCCCCTTTTGACACTAATCCTTGCATGCCAGAGTGAGGGTCCTTCACACTTGAACGTTCGGCTGACGTCCTTATGAGTCTGGGTTCGAGTATCCCCTCCTCACTATGAACTACCCTGTACCGAAGTTTAGAATTTTTAGTAGCTTGTGTCACTAGTTCCTTTTCGCTTGTCTTTGGGGTGAAGACTTCCCCTACCAGAGATCTCAACACCTCTGGGTTCGATGTCTCAATCAAGTTGATTGCCTTTACTTACACTTCACTGTCGCCCCAACAAATGATGTAATTACTCCAGAGTCCTTAGCTGCCATGACAACGGGTGCCGGATCCAGTCCTTCGGCTTTAACGGGAGCTCTGTTGTGATTAGGACATGAACACCTATCCAGCTGCGCGGAGCTCCCCACTTCGGCTTCTGCAGGAGATAAAATCCATCTAGCTTCGAACTATTAGTCACTGGTGTTGTTTATTTGCTCCCGTCGAACTCTGGCTTCCATCCAGAAACTTTCGTCTACTAAAATCTGCAGCATGTTCAGTTTAGGATGTATTGTTTTTGGTTTGAGAAACCCCAGGTTATTGGAGCCGAGTGAGCTTTCCCGGTTTACTCGCCGTGTCTAGCGAGAGCGCGTCCTCTCATTCTGCAGGAGCCTACCGGTTCGTGTGTATTGCAATCCGCCCATGTGTACATCAGCTGTGCGACACTGTTCGCTCGTAAAAAAAATCAATCTTACTGGGATATCATAAACTGACATCGACATACCACAAAACTGAAAAGGTGTAGAATGTCTGGCATGATGGTTATAGGCGACATGATAGCCGGGTAGACTTATTTCTCACGCGATAGTAATCCACCTCTATCCATTTGGTCACGTCTTCAGCGCCTGCGGTTGACCCTTTGTCGAAACGCTCTGTTGCTCAACTATACCTCATCTCTACTGCTTCGAATCAATAACTGCGCTTGAAATATCTCAACAACCTTTCGGCTACAAGCGACGTGTAGTGAACGAAGTTTGTTGTTGATGGCGCACCGTTTGCACAAAATTCTGACCCTCATAACTTTCCTTATCCTCCGTGCCTTTTGACTTTTTGTTTACGTTTCAAACATGTTTACAGAATGAAGGCCACAAAGCATCTTCTTCTAAGGTTCATCAGCCTGTCTTTCTTCCTCTGGTTATGAGCCTTCTGCTCACTTTCCAAGGGTTGTCCGTTGAAGGAGACAACTATCTAGCTCAGCTTATTTCAAAAACACATTCTCGGAATTCGTGTCTACTTTTTACTCAACGTCCGCGTTGAAGCGGGTCGGATTCACTGGATTAACTACTGTTCACGTCCACGTGTGACTGCGTACCCTCTTTTGAGAGGGCAGCTTCCTCCAGAGAGCAGCAGTTAGCTGCTGAGCCACGCCACCCTTCCGTGGCAAAATGTGCTGCGCATTTTGGCTTAGCAGAAAGCGGGTTGCTACCAAGTCCAGCTACAGACGACATACCAGCAAAGGATATTCCACATTCAGATGTTGATGTATCCGCGTAGACTCGGAGCTAGGCTAGGAAGTTTTTGGTGTGCATCACTACCGAAGCACAATGAGCAGTCTGTCTTTTGGTGAAGATGATTCACGTTGGTTTAGAAACGCGAATAAAATCCAGTAACGTCAAACGCAGGACGATTAATATATGGTGCTTATTTTTTTCCAGTTTACTTTGAATCCGGCAGGAATGAACTTCCACCAGCTAGTGCCGCGTCTGGAAGCGTTCACATCACTGAGCCATCCTTCGCAAGCCAGGACGCTTTAGGAATTTTTTGATCACGATATTCCTTCAGTAAGTTCCCAAAACCGCCCAAGGAGAGTAAGCTGGAGGCCAGTAAGTTTCAGCAAAAAAGATGCCATCAACAGAACTTTCTTACTGCCCTGTGCATGGCCCGGCGTGACACAGGCTGACTGTGAGCATCCATCTCCAGGAGTTTTACAAGGCCAGCGGAGTTTGACCCAATCCGCTACATTTAGCCTGAGTGGCTGTCAAAAGATTTGCAGTGCCGCCGAACATGCGCTTGTTATGAAGAAGCGAAGTGTTTAAGCTTCGTTCGAACCTGTGTATGGCGAGTTCACGTCACCGATCACGCCCGCGCATTTTGGTGCTTTGTCTCAAGCTGAAGAGGAGTTGACTAATTTAGACATTTGAAAATAGTCACAGAACTTCTTCAATTGTGGTACCGAACGCTGTGCGAATATGCCTTATTGTGTTAGCTGTGTTCTGTGTTCCGTCACAACTGCTCACTGCTGATGGGGGAAATAGAGGGTTCTGGCTGTACGTAGCCTGGATAAAGTCAGCTGGCGTTGATACACACATTTGTAGTGAGCTGTTCGTTCTGTCTGTGCTCATCGTGACGTTATCCTTATGAAAGTTTTGTCAGTGTATCACGCAGCATTGTCTAAAGGCCGATGTGCGGGAGTCTTTAAGCCTTATATATTGGTATCTCTGGAACTGTGAAACGCAATTCCAGTTGACCCAGCAATTACAGGAGTAAACAATTATGACCCCGTTACGAGGCTCCACTACCCCAGAACGTGATTCACAAGCGTTAACAGTGTGGTCATTTATAACGATCATGACCAATGTGTGATTTGATTTTATGGAAAAGAATCATGAGAATTTTTCCCTGCGAAGGTGGAGGTAAGAACGTCTTTCAGGTACGCGCGATCTTCCTCTTCGCAGCATAATGACTATATTCAATAAACTCGGTATATTTGTCCTGATATGTGAATTTTAATATCTTGCGGAAATTCAAAAAGCGTTTGTTTGCGCGCAATCGGCAATTTTTAGCTTACTTCGACCTTGAGACACCGTCCCGTTGAACTACATACTTACAAAATTCACGCTTGAGGGCGCACACTAGCTATCGCAGTTCAATGTGGGACCAAAAGACAGTCGTGCCAACGACTGACGTGTTTGATTGATAATCAGTCACTCACAAAACAGATACTTGTTGATCAACGGGGAAAATGAAAGAGGTCAGTAAAAGCAGCATGCATGGACCAGTGGTTACATGAGTGCACGCCGACAACCTGCAACAGTGGGCGCTCGGCCTTAACTGACAGAACTTATGTTAGTAGGGAGCAAAAGCGGACTAGGAATAGAACTTTGGGGAGCAAAGTTCTGGCCTTCTTGACAACTGGAAGATGTGAATTTCACTTGCATCTGGTGTTTGGTGTTGAAATCTCAGTTATTAAATGAGATATCCGCGCCGTTTTGACGGTGTAGTGTGCAAGCACAAAAATTTGATGCGCTCTCTTGAAGGTTCCAACACACTCTGGGTATTCCCCACCTGCTCCCGCACCTTGAATATTTGCCTTCGTTTATTTGTTAGTGGAAGATTCGTGGTACAAAAGTGTCCTTTGCGAAAGCTATGCTGAGCTTCCTAAGAAAAATTCATAATGCGAGTCGGACAACAGTGGACTTAGTGGTCTAGGAGTCATTCAGGACAAAGCTACTAGACGACATAGATTGGGATTGTTTTCCACAACTCTCTTAAAGACAGGACTGATATTTACGACTTTCTATCTACTGAGGTCTGCCCAGTTGAAAGTGTATTAGTTGTGCAGGGATATACGGAGATCAACGATCTGTCAAGTTGGTTCATGGGTGGCTTCCAAATTACTGTCATTTGAGTCACAGAACTGTCCCTATGGCGACGGCGATTACCCAGAACAGTGAAATGATATCCTTTTGTATCGCTCGTTCTTTTGGATGCAATGAGAGAACTGGGGAGAATGACATGGTGGCAAAAAGCTACGATTTAATTCCGCAACAACACTTAAGACCACACCATCAGGTGCACCAAGAAACGACTAGTACCGATCGGACGATCCAAACTCAGTCGATTCAACTCATCCCTGGAAAGTTAAGAGTAGTAAGGTATTTTTCAAGAGATAAGACCGCTTACGGTGACGTCGTTCCAGAACGAGGAGCACCATTTCCCGTAAATGACGGAAACTCTGGGAGTTTTTGCGCGAGTCTCGTGCGGTGTGGGGTTACGATGCTGCAACCAATGGATACGCTGAACCTGAGCACTAGCCGGCTCGCTGGGTACGCCACAGCTAATGTACAGGTGGACAATGATAATAAAACAAAATACTAGGTTAGGATATATGTAGATGTCTCGTGAATTGCAAAACTAGTAGGAACATGGAGGGAACGGACTAAAGGCGCGAGCGAACCAATGAGTTTGCTTGGACTTACGGCTGATGCGGTCCACTATGTGACCTGACAGGTAACCATGCAAGCACAACACTCCCTCTCAGTAATTCTCTTAGGAGAAAGAAAAATTAAATACATTGTTAAACGAGTTGAAAGGGGTTTAAAATATGGCAGATTTAATGGAACAAGATACACTTATCAGTGTCTCGGGCCACAGGTCTATCCTCACGCTTCTTTAGACCACATTGATGAACACAGAGACATACAGAGGAGCGAGTGGCCCGTAGTTTCAGGTGAACGGACCCTGATATAATCGAAAGTTCCATAAGAAATTCCACTCAGGCGTGAGCTCACCGGTATCCGACATTTAGCGCATCAAATTGCGTTACACGGATCCGATCTCTTCGTTCCACACTAGTTGGGTGTGAAGTCTTCCAGCCCCTCTCTCCTGAGGAAACACCACATACTAGCCTGCCATAAGCAACCAACTGTCAATCAGGGATAACCCCACAAAGTCCGAGAACACGGGTGCCTTTCGCAAAATGTGTGGTCGGTGCCAGCCTTAAATGCACTAAAACTACCTCTCAGCACATTCAAATGTGTTCGAATCAGAGCATACACACAAAAACTTTCCCGCCAGTTGCAAGCGCTACTATCGCTTGCACCCACTTTAATCCTCTTCCCTGCCCCAACCGAACAATGAAATCACGTTCAGAACTAGCTTCGTCCTAGGGTCACTTAACAGTCAAGGGGTTACCGTTTACGACTCGGCCACGTCCTCCCGGTGACTATCCTCGCGAGTATTTGAGCGAACCCTTTCACCTGCAGAGTGCACCGTGCATGATTAGCAAAGTTTGTTTTTCAAGTCTGCTTCGTTCAGTTTGGTGAGGCTGGACAAGGCTCAACCAAAAATATTGGAGGATGCATTTTTTGTACATATCGAACAGATTCAACCCATATTCAAGCCGTCTGTCACTGCTGGCATGAATATGGAACGTCGGAGAGAAGCTAACATCCTTTCTGTTCACAAGTCAGCCGACCACATCTCATCTGCCAGTTGCTAGCTAGTCAATCTCAGTATTCTATGCGAAATCTCAAACGGCTTTCAAAGCGAGGTCTTACGTCGCCTTTTGAACAATGCAGTCAGCCCCGAATCTCAGCACGGGTCCCCGTCAAGTTGGCACTGTAGAACGAATAGGCTTTTTTTCGGACAGCTTTTTGCGTGCCACAGATCAAGGTACTTTGGCATGCACCCTCTTTTTCTGCCCTGCTAGAACTTTCGACCGTGTACCACTTGACTTATCTTCACGGAGAATGGTGGCCTGCAGCATCTGACACATTGGCGATTATGTCCCTTTATACACGGAAAAAACTGGGTTTCCGTTGATGGTTGCTGTCGGTTGGCAAGCAGGTTTGCTTCTGTTTGGTTTGCTCAGTGGTACGTTCTAGGACGTTTGCTCGGGCAAATCGGTTGTGAGATTGCGACATGCACCCAAGCAACTTATCCTAAACACCATTCATTACAAACAAACTGGATGGAACTACCAACCGCCGTTTTTATTACTTTACGTTTATTGGCCACGTTGGAGCTTGCGGCCGCTTTGTATGGGCTTTTTGTTACTGAACGTTTTCCAGCCCGTAAAATAACTTCAGTCCAGTTTCAACAAATCCTCTTCCTTTCGACGGGCCAGTCAAATTGCGTTACTGATGGCCCTTCGTGACTTGCAACATGTTTCACATTCCGATAATAGTTCGTCCTCCAAGCGCACACGGTTTCCTCCGCACACTACACCGTGTGTGTTCAGACTGTATGACCTACGTTCGTGACCTTCGCTCACTATATCACATGACCACCTGCTTGATCCTTCTGGGATACACCATACCAACAACTTGTCCCCTGGTTTGTAACCAATCACATACCAGCACGGCGGCCATATCCCATTTTTGTTACAACTTGCGGTGTTGTGAATTCTATTAGATGTTTTTATTGTTCAGTGCGTCACAGTGAAGCGATACGGACACCACTAGCAATCTTGTTCACTCTACTGTCTCAACCAATGGCGCGTTGCACTATGACCGACGGTCTCAATTCTTACGCCTCTTCGTTTTGGAAGCATAAATATCTCTTTGTGACTACTAAGTAATGCGTAACAGTATTCCAGAAACCTAAATTGCTACCTGGGATTTTCTGTCTGACTGGTTATGGCATGGGCCTTTCATTCGATACTAGGGCCCCCATCACCCCACTCCGTGCAATAATCCTGAATGTGTGGGGACGCGTTTACATGTCTTACAATTACAGTCACCCCGATGTAGGCGGCACCACATAACACCAGCGTTTCCTCACCCCTGACAGTATTTTGTTTCAGTCCAGCCATTCCAACAAAGGACGCGAGTAACCAGGAGCACGCTGATGAATCCGCACCACGCAATCTGTGGTACCTATTGGGGACTTAGCGACGTCAAATACCCATTGAAGTCAGCTCCTAATAATATATATTTCTCAACGCATATATGGACCCGCAATTGCTACGTTGCAAACCAGCCACTTTACTCGCAGTCCAAGAATATTGTGCACTAGTTTTCCTCCGGCTCCGCTACATGTATTATCACGGATGTGTTTGGTCAGCGCACTGGCTGAACACCATATATTTTTGTTCTGCAAATCTCAGATCTTGCATCAGCACTTCCTAGCTGGATCGTTTGTTTGCTACGACGGCTACGGTTCTTTAACACAGTGAAAAGACGAATGGTCGGAGAGGTATGCAGGTCCTCTAGTTCCCCCATCCGCCTCAAGACTTATTCTATAACAAGTCACCACCAGCCGCCGTTTCAGGAACAACTTGGTGGAAGGTTCGTCGAAATAGTTCTGATCATTATCTGGTAGGGTTAATTTATCTTACTACATCTACTGAGAACAAAAAAGCATGATTATAAATCTGGATTGGAAGATACAACTAAGTGAGTGTTTTCCACATTCACTCGGTTGAGGACTTACGCTAACCAGGTATTAATTTTTTGGAGTTTGTGCATTCTAACCTCGAAAATTCTTTGCCCATATAAAGGTCTTGCATAATCGAGACACCTTATCAAGTGATGTACCAGTCAGAAACCCTCGCGGCCTGACTACATATCCACTATCGTCGCACCTCATGAACTAACTGGCAATGCAGCCGGTTCGCTTGACTCCGTCGTCGGCACTAGCTCTAGTTGTTCGGTGGCTAGCGATCGCTGCAGCTCAGACAGAATTACAGTGACACCTAACAACGAGGCCCTTGGTGAAGATCGGCCTGCTAATTTTGCAGATAATTCTATTGAGGTGTTGGCTACTCTTCGCCTTGAATCCACACTACTGGTATCTACTAAACATGGTTAACCCTCACGCTCGCTAGCCGGTTGCGTTTTCACAGAAGGAAGAAGAGCCGCCAGCTGTCTCTCAGATACGACATTCCGGGTTGGGTTAAAACACTTTGACCTGTGCCGCCTTCATAAACCACGTCACTGTGTAGAACCTGAAACCGCTGGCTGACTGATGGATGCATATGAGCCTTCCACCGTTACCTTCCTTCAAACTGAAAGGACGGAGGACTAAGTCTGTCGAGCGGAACATGCTGATCGGCATGATGAGAAGTGTGAGGTCGGATCCCACAGCCGAAGTAAGCAACATTCCACTCATTTGGAGGAGGCCATCAAGTGCAATGGAAAGCAACTGATGAAGACGGCCTCCCTTCCAATTTTTCGTCTGCTAATTAGCAAACAGTTCAGACTAAATACGCACTTTGCGAAGGCAAACCTTGAGCTGTGCTAAATGCTCATCTGCTTTGACTGGCTACGAATCGGCGGGTGTCAAACTGATTACCTCTGCTGTGCCTTTTCGATGGTTAGTATTGTAATATGCATGTAAACCGTTTCTACTGTGATGCTTGTAAAAATGACGCAGCAACTTCGAGACAACGTGGAGAAAGCGAGGAACAGCGCTGTACAAAGTATGGGTCCCGGCAACATTCCTGTAGAAACAGATAACACTAGCAAGCACGAACAAATAGGCCGGTGAGCCGTGCACAGGACTTACAAAAACTAAAACTAAAACGACGCCAACAACACAGCAGCATGTTCTGTTGCGTGATCCAACTTCAGCCAGTGCGCACTTGCTGGCCTCGACTGTACGTTACGGTATTTGTCCGAATACGGTAATATTTAAACCGGCACAACCGGGCAAGAGCTTTCAACGGTTTGTGTCAATTTAAATACCCATAACAAATCGACCCTACTCTGCTAAATCTGCTCAAAATGTTTAGCCGCAATGCAGCCTATTCTAACTGAAAACTTCCAACATGTTCAGTGAGTCTAAATACGTTGCTACATAAGTTCAACGGTTGCTCCAAGCACTCCAGACCACGCAACCACCCTTACAAACACTGCATGCTTCCCACTTCGCGAGATGCTTTACCAGTGAGACTAACGCTGCTGTGGTTCAGAGACCCCAAGAATGTACGAAAGTTTAATTGTGACGAACGTGCTGAAACATGTAACAGCAATGTTGATAAAATACAAGACAGCCACACCCGACCAAAAATCTAAACCCTTGAAACGAACATTCACATACGAGTGTGTCTGTTGGAACATACGAACGGCAGGTACGGCTGCGGTCAGCTCGAAGCGAATAATGGAAATTGATTACAGTGATTCCACTCAGGCTTGCGACAAAGACCTTGGACAAAAACGTCCACTACTGTTGTCGCAGAAGCAAACGTAGGCGACCGCATTTTATCTAACCTCAGATGTATCACAAAATACATGCAATCCGGACTCACTGGATATTACGCCCTCGGAAACTTACAACTCACCATGTACTCTTAAGTGCTTCAGCCGGTTTTGTCACTCTGAGCTGTTTTCTGTGTTGAGTGGGCCGTCCCACCCAGACTTTTGCGGCACAGTTCTTGCAACAATATCTTTCCTGGTGGTATCCGCGGGACAACTAATCCTGGCGATTACACAAACTACAGATGACTGAGGGGTTACCTCGCCTTTCAGGTGGTTTCTCAAGCAGTTTAAAGCTTACGAGTAATTGGTCCGTCCCGGTGTCCCACGTGATACCCAAAGTATTCTCAGATGGTAACATTTCACCATTCATTTCTACCACACTCACAGAACGCTCGGAACCAGTAACATCATCAAAAGCTTCGAGGCAAATCGGCAACTATTTGGTCAGACGATGCACTTCAGACAGCAGTGACGCTTAACTATGGACAAAGCTGATTGCTGAAAATGCATCTGACTAAGGGAATAGGAGGCCACCCACGTAAAATTACGTATGAATTGCTTAATGCACGCTTTTCCCATGTATATGCTTGAAGGTTTCCGTTGCTACCTGCAGTTGATAAGTTGCGCAAACGGGAGGTGAGGTAGCCTCAAATGGATGGACTTCTATCAGTATTCCGTGTGTCCACTCGTGACACCACCTTGAGGCCACCAAACCATCCTCAGGCCGCTAGGGTCCGCCTCAGGTACACAAATTTGTAACAAACTATTTTATATCTGCTGCAATCTCTACCGGATTAGTTGTGAACGTCAACGACACGTCTAGCAATCAAGTGGTGAGATCCGGTCCCTGTAGTAACCAGTGGGGCGATGTCCCGCGGCGCCGTCATGTATCACATGAAATTCGTCTGTTTTCTCAAGGTTAAGCACAGGATACTTTGGTGCATACACTCCCTTAACAAGCTGATCAGGCTCAAAACTTACAGGTGCATGTTTGACATACCTTCTGCTAATGTGAGATTGTAGTATAGCGGCACATTTCCACCATGCAAAAAGCGGTTTGTAAAGGGTTCAGATATTTTAGAGCTACTATTCCATTGGAAAACAAATAACCTCCACCGTTCTGTACGATAACGGGAACTCGAAATGACCAGTGACCAAACGAAAGCGATTTTCTGCATGTTTTTTAGGTAACCTATCTTTCTGTGAATGAGACACCATAACGCTTGTCGTATCAATAAATTCTTGGTTGTGCAGATGCCCAACGTAGTTAGCAATAAAAGGATTTTATTAAAGAGCACAGGTCGCAAAACTGAATGATTCGATAACCTCACAGACTGAACCACAAGTCATCTTATTATTGAGGGATATAAGCATTTGAGGCTTTCTCCATCCGGGCTTTCTTCCCAGGTTATCAGTGTATCGAGTTTTTGAACTACAATCATGTGAAAATCCGACCCAACCCAATTCCCCTAAATATTCATCCCTCTGCATTCAACCTCCCCCATTTCTGGACGTTAATTGGACCTTGACCTAGACGATTTTGTTTTGTCACGTCAATTTGATGGTTGTGCGAATAGCCAATTGTCGGTCATTGTACTTTATTTGAGTGGTGCGTGCACCCACTTTTGGAGCTCGGCTCATCCTCATTGATTTGAACCTGTTGACTGCTCGGAAGAGCTCTTTTGGGTATGAATGCCTTATTATGTGATTATGGTTCATATTTAGCCCGTTCAGCAACAAATTGTAACCCATTCCCTGAAAACGATTTGTCGATCGAAACTGTTGAGGTTGTCTGAATATTCACTTTGATAATTTGTTCAATAGTACCGTGGCATTGCGATCCAATCTTGTTTTGAATATTTGGGATCATTGGCTTATTGCTACGCGTTGCTCAACGTCTTCGTGGAAGATCGTACAGTACTCAACATTGATCCTCAGTCTGCTTAACCCCTGATGATGTCTGACAATTTCAAGAAACAACCTATTCTGGATGGTCAATCGAATTCGGTCGAGCAAGTCAAAGGTGTTATTGATTCTATCTCATGCTCTGGTTCCCGTGGTAGTTGTAATAGCCGTGTTCAGGCCAGATCTGCGTTGTTACGGGCTGAACTGAAAGAAAGGCAACTTAAGGAAGAAGTTGAATTACAGATGGTTTTATTGCGAGCTAAGTCAGAAGTAGAGGAGGCTAGGCTAAACGCTATGCTAGCTGACGAAGATGAGGATATCTGTGATGAGCATGTGGAGACAAGAAACAATGATAGTGGAAGTGAGCGGAATGCTCACATTCACAGGTTTCTTGTTGACTGCGGGGCGCGGGTGAATCCGGTGACAGTCCGCACCGCAGAACCAGTATCTACCTCGTCTTGTGCAGAAGTTGGCTCCGCACTAGCTCCACTATCTGCGACCTTGGCGCTACCAAAGGTTGAACTTGGGTTTTTTGATGGTAACCCGATGACCTATTGGAAATTTGTGCGACAGTTCGAGAGCTATGTCGAATCTAAAGTGCCGGATGATGGCCAGAGACTCCTTTACCTTATGTATTACTGCAAGGGTCGAGCTAGGGAGTCGATAGATGAGTGTGTCATGCTAGAACCCAGCGCTGGCTATCGCAGAGCACGACAGTTGTTGAAGGAACTCTACGGACAGCCATATTTTGTCGCTAGATCTATGATAGATGGTCTGCTACCCAATGTCAGATATGTAGGCAACAGCGTCGAAGCTTTGTCGCAGTTGTCCATACGAATGCAGAACTGTTCTATTGCATTGGGTCAAATGAACTATATGGCCGACCTCAACTCGGTGACAACACTGGAGCGTATTGTGAGATCCCTACCAGTTCACCTACAACATAAGTGGGCAGAAACTGCGGACCACATCTTTGGTATGGCACGAGAGCCGTCCTTTGATGAACTGACGGAGTTTATCTCGCGTTGTGCGAGAATTGCACGCAGCAGGTATGGTCAGGTAGTCATGGAAAGTGAACGGAAGGAATCGAGAACAGCGCATTCGTCTGGGAGCAACCGGCAAGATACTAATAGAGGCCCCTTTGAGTCATCCAGCCTTCTCGTTAGCCGAGACCGGGTCAACGACCCTCAAGTCAGTTGTGTGTTGTGTTCTCAGAAGCACACCATCGAGGTGTGTGATTCCTTCCTAGCCATGAGTGTACCCAAGAGGTGGGATAGCTTGCGACGGCTTGGATGTTGCTTTGTTTGCCTTAAATTACACCACCGAGCCTCAGACTGCAGGGTCAAGGCGCATTGTGATGCGGTCGGCTGCGGCGGGCGTCACCATAACCTGCTGCATCGCACGCACACAGAGCCCGTGGCCGAGACAGGTAGTGGACATCAAGTTACTTGCAATATGGCTAGCACATTTGAAAAGCATACAAGGCTGGGTGTAGTACCAGTGAAAGTCGACTCCATACACGGTCCAATCTCAACGTATGCGTTCTTAGATCCCGGCTCCGACACTACTCTAGTGAAAGAGGATCTACTCGAGCGTATCGGTGTCGCAAGTACTCAGTCCACCTTGTCCGTCACGACGGTAAATGGGTTAACCACCACCCGTTGCAAGAATGTCCGCCTGAGGATTGTTTCCTTAGACGGACAAGAGACAGTCGACATCAATAATGCTTATTCAGTGGCCGATCTACCCATACGACCTGTCCCGTCGATAAAGGAGGAAGCCCAAAGATGGTCACACCTGAAAGATCTTCCGTTCGACGAGATTCACGACACTAAGGTGACCATCCTTATCGGATGTGATGTGCCTGAAGCTCACTGGGTTATGGATCAGAAACTCGGAAAGCGCGGGCAACCCTACGCAGTCAGATCGTTACTTGGCTGGGTTCTTAGTGGCCCTCTCCAAAGAAAGCCGAGCGAAATTGTCTCAGTTAATTGCGTCTGTCATGATGGAACTAATCTGACAGAGATGGTCACCAGGTTGTACGATAAGGAGTTCAGTGATACCGTGTCATCCGAACCGTCTCTTTCACGTGAAGATCTCACAGCTCTGTCGATCGTGCGTAATTCAGTGAAGCTAGTCGATGGGCACTATGAAGTGCCTCCCCCATGGCGAAATGAGACGATGGTTTGGAGCAATAATTACGCTTTGGCGTCAAAAAGATTGTCCTGTCTGCGAAAAAGGTTTCTGCAGGACGAAAAATTGCGGTTACAGTACAGATCAGTCATTAGCAATCAAATTGACAAAGGTTACGTAGAAGAGGTTCCTAAATGTCAGCCTGAGCCAATTTACCCCAGGAGGTGGTATCTACCACATCATTCCGTGATGAATCCTAAAAAACCGGGCAAATTACGAGTTGTTTTTGATTGTGCGGCGAAGTTTCAGGGTTACTCGCTAAACGATAGACTCTATCAGGGGCCGGATATGACCGCTAAGCTGGTAGGTGTGCTACTCAGGTTTCGAGCAGAACCTATTGCCGTTGCAGCAGACATTGAGGAAATGTTCTTGCAAGTAAGAATACCTGAGAAGGATCGGGGAGCGTTCCGCTTCCTTTGGTGGGCGGATGGTAACCTGGACGTGCACCCTACGGAGTATCAGATGAGCGCGCATCCGTTCGGAGCTAAGTCCTCCCCCTTCTGTGCTAATTTCGCCCTACGTCAAACAGCCGACGATTATGGGCATCTGTTCGACGACATGACGAAGAGAGCAGTGAAAGATAACTTCTACGTTGACGATTGCCTCGTGTCACTGCGGGACGTTGAGGTCGCCAAGCGATTCGTTATGCAAATTTGTGGTCTGCTTCAGAAAGGAGGTTTTCGGTTGAGGAAGTGGGTCTCAAACAGCAGAGAAGTGTTGGATACCATCCCTACCTCAGAGCGTGCCGACCCCTTGCGGGAAATTCGGACTGAACCCTTACCACTTGGTCGTACCCTAGGTGTTCAATGGGACGCAGAAACTGATTGTTTTGTGCTGAGTTTCTCCCTACCAGATAAACCTATTACCAGAAGAGGCTTATTATCATGCCTGTCCACCCTGTACGATCCCTTAGGATTTGTCTCACCATGGTTACTGCCAGGGAAACGCTTGCTGCAAGCACTGTGTCAAGAAGGTTTGGGTTGGGACGAACCAGTTAATGCTGTCAACCAACGTAAGTGGGAAGACTGGTACAGTGGCCTACGCAGCCTGAGCGATCTGCGTGTTCCCCGCTGTATTCGACCTGGTAAAACCGTCGATCCTGAAAGCACTGAACTGCACGTTTTTTGTGATGCATCGGAAGTTGGCTACGGCGCCGTAGCTTATGCTTGCGCCTGCACAGTCAACGGGCAGCGGTGCCCATCATTGTTGTTTGCAAAGTCTAGAGTGGCTCCATTGAAAGCGATTTCCATTCCCCGATTGGAATTGGTTGCTGCGGTTTTGGCGGTTCGTGTTTACGAACTTTTGACTACTAATTTGAAGTCAATGTTCACACGTGTATATTTCTGGACGGACTCCATGATCGTACTTTACTATATTACCAATACCTCTACTAGATTTAGTACGTTCGTTGCAAACCGAATAACCGCCATACACAATTCGACATCCCCCGATCAGTGGCGACACGTGAGGTCGGAGGACAACCCAGCAGATAGCGCCTCTCGTGGGGTGCACAATCACGGAGGTGTAGAAGCATGGCTATCAGGTCCTACGTTTCTGACACAACCATCTGTAGCTTGGCCCAAAGCGTTCGCTGCTGTAAATGAACCCGCCGAGGTGGAGATGAAGCGACCATCGGCTCAGGTGAACGTGATTACAGTGGACGAGATATCTCTGTCTTGGGTGCTCAGTATTTCGAGCTGGCCTAAACTTCTAAATACTGCAGCCTGGTTGTCCAGGTTCAAGACATATTGGCTGTCCACAAAGCATCGACAAAACGACCTTACGGTTAACACAGGCCACCTAAGGTTGGGCGAAATTCAGTCTGGTGAGAAAGATATAATCCGTCTGGTTCAGAGGGCTAGCTTTCCGAGCGAACTATCTCTCTTGATGAAGTTGCATGAGTCTGGACAAACAGTGCAGTTGTCAAAAGGAAGTCCACTTCGCAAGCTGAACCCTACTTTGGTAGATGGGATAATACGAGTGGGTGGACGACTAATGCTGGCTAATGTGGAGTTTCACCTGAAATGCCCAATAATCCTTCCCAAGCGTCATCACGTGACAGATCTGATTGTTAACCACTATCATATGTTGGAGGGGCATTGTGGTGTGTCACATGTCCTTTCGTTAATCAGGCGCCGATTTTGGGTTATTCAGGGTGCGTCCGCAGTCAAACGCGTCATCGGAGCTTGCTTCCACTGTCGTCGTCTGAATGCCACCGCGGGCAAACAAATGATGGCTCCCTTGCCACCCGTGCGAATAGAACCGGGCTGGCACCCGTTTGGCAACGTTGGTGTGGACTATTTTGGTCCAATCAGTGTGAAGAAAGGTAGGGGCAGGGAAAAAAGGTATGGTTGTGTCCTAACCTGTCTTCAGTCCAGAGCCGTCCACCTCGAGGTCGCACACTCCATGAGTACTGATTCATTCCTTATGGTTTTGATGCGTTTTATTGGGAGACGAGGTTGTCCTGTCAATGTTTATTCCGACAATGGGTCTAACTTCACCGCTGCAGACAAAGAACTCAAACGATGGACGTGTAGCTTAGATCATGCCTCTATCAACAGCAAATTACTACAAAGGCATATCCAGTGGCATTATAATCCACCTTACGCGAGCCATCGGGGAGGTGTGTGGGAGCGTCTTATACGGTCGGTACGTCGCATCCTCGCATCGATCTGTGTTGAACAAACCCCCGATGACGAGACCCTGTGTACCCTCCTCGTCGAAGTGGAAAGAATATTGAATAACAGACCGTTAGTGCCTGTTACATCGGATGTTCGAGACGGACTGGCATTATCGCCCAATGATATATTGCTCCTGCGAGATAATCAAGGAATTTGCCCTGATCAGACGACGTTACAATTGTTTAAGCACAGATGGAAGCAAGCCAATTATCTGGCTGGACTCTTTTGGAGTCGCTGGACGAAACAGTACCTCCCCACCCTGCAAGCACGACAGAAGTGGATACGTAAAGAACGCAATTTCCGTCCGGGAGACGTCGTATTGATAACTACAGAACCCCTACCAAGAAATACATGGCCTTTAGGTGTGGTAGTTAATTGTGATGTTGACAAGGACGGTTTAGTGCGGACTGCCTTGGTGAGGACTAAGTCCGGTGTAGTAAGGCGAGATATCAGACGTCTGTGCCTTTTGGAAGAAGGAGTGACGTAGGTGATATGAGTGCAGCCGACACCTAGTCCGTATTGAGAGTGCAAGGTGTGAGTCATGGAGAACGGCTTGTGCCTAAACGCACTCTTCAATATCGGACATTCAAGGAGCTCAATAAGTGGGAGTCATGCTGAAGAGCTTTCATTGCATAATAGTTCCTTGGAATTGGTGTCACGCATTAAACCTGATAAATGTTGGGTCCGAGGTCTTTCGACCCAGTGACTAGTTAGGTTGGGAACCAGAGCTGAGTGGAACCGCCATTCTGCGAGCGAGCTTCGGTCGTGTTCGGATTTTGTGGCCCGGTGTATCGAGTTTTTGAACTACAATCATGTGAAAATCCGACCCAACCCAATTCCCCTAAATATTCATCCCTCTGCATTCAACCTCCCCCATTTCTGGACGTTAATTGGACCTTGACCTAGACGATTTTGTTTTGTCACGTCAATTTGATGGTTGTGCGAATAGCCAATTGTCGGTCATTGTACTTTATTTGAGTGGTGCGTGCACCCACTTTTGGAGCTCGGCTCATCCTCATTGATTTGAACCTGTTGACTGCTCGGAAGAGCTCTTTTGGGTATGAATGCCTTATTATGTGATTATGGTTCATATTTAGCCCGTTCAGCAACAAATTGTAACCCATTCCCTGAAAACGATTTGTCGATCGAAACTGTTGAGGTTGTCTGAATATTCACTTTGATAATTTGTTCAATAGTACCGTGGCATTGCGATCCAATCTTGTTTTGAATATTTGGGATCATTGGCTTATTGCTACGCGTTGCTCAACGTCTTCGTGGAAGATCGTACAATCAGTGCGCCCCTGGGACATCACAACCAACCAGTATAATAAACTCTCCGTTGCCGGTCTCCAAACTCAATTTCCCTGGAATGCTGCCTGCGTTGAACGTTTAACGACTGTTATTTGTCTTATGGAAAGTCTGTGACTACGCTCGCCGTCTTGATTCATTCTCCCCCCGTTGACCCTTCCTCTACTTACATTCGAATTCGTCTTGTTACATTCCCTCTTTCGAAGACTGAGACGACCGTTTGGACAACGCGCGCGATAAGTCTTTTCCCCTAAGAACGTTAATCTTGATGTATTACTGAACCTAGTTAACGTTCACTTGTGAAAACTTGTTCTCGAATATTTTCTTCTTCCTTGCTTCCCACTGTTGGACCCTTGTTCACGTGCACCTTGGTTCCAGTTACGCTTAATCATCCCGTTATTACTGAACTGCTACATTTGGTTGTGTTCACGTTAACTGTTGATTTCGGAACTTTTATATTTGGTGGATCGAACATCGAGGGTTTTTATATTCTTCTATTTATTTTATATTGATAAAATAAGAATAAGAAGCTCTATACGATCATTACCCATCTTGATCAGAATCGGTTGTACAACAGGCTCGCAGCTCATAGACGCCCGCCGCATTACAAACGCGAATATCCTAGAACCATTCCATCGATAGACGTTACGAGTAGACTGAGCGCAGCTCGGTAAGAAATTAGACGTCCAGGAACAACATGTCCACCGCTCGCTTACACCTTGCTAAAGAGCTGAAGGCCAAAACGGCAGCTGTTGCATGGTGTACGCCCAGTCAAATTTAACGGTTTCTTCCGAACACTCAGATTTAGGTGTGCCCCTAAGTACCGTGGTCTTCAGGCACTAATAAACCACAGCAGTTCGATGCCTACCAGCAAAACGTTATTTAACAGATGTGTCGAAGAAAGCGTGAGTTTCATGGGAGTTTCCACACACGCCCAAACCACCCCAAGTCGTACGTATCTGCCGACGAAGCACGTCGTGGTACAGACCCAATTGCTACTCGATGAGTGTTTTTGTGTCGTTTTGTCTCTGGAGTTACGCAGCGAACGATAATGCCAGGCTCCTCACCTGTCTTCACTGCACAGTTTTATTATCCCACAATCCGAAGTTCATCGCGACACATTGGGCAGCAAAGAACACGTGTGCAACCGGTGTGAACTAGACCACCTACTGGATACACCAAGCTTGGTAAATTCAACAAATCTTTCAAGGCTCTTTGCGAGTTCGCATAGACCACAATTCAAGAGACAAAAATTCGTGGTAACAAAGTTTAAGGTCAGTGCTTCTTTCTTTTCTGACTCTCGCTTTTCAGTCACACCCGGATGGATCTGGCTGCAGATTTCACAACTACTCTCTGCAGTTTACCTGGATATGCCATCTGTAGTTCTCGTGTGTTGTGACACGGACTCGGCGGGCTCGGCAAACACGTCTGCTGGCGCCCTTGCGAGCTGACCTAGTTTGATTTCTCATCCTAGGTTGGGGGACATCCCATACACGATCTGTCCATATTTACTGGAAGAAATCAAATCAGCCCCATTGTCCATCTGATCGGGAGCAACACAGAAGTATTTTATGCAGGCGGGCAAACATATCGGTCTATTGTCTGTGTTTGAAACATGTCAGGTTCGCCCTAACAGCCAATCGACCCAAAAGCTCGCGACATAATACGGCCGTCCAAAGGCCTCACAATGCCTCCCTGGCCTTTACCTATGCCACTGACGGTTAGAACTTCATACAGTCCCCAGTTGTCTCGCGAGCTGTCCTGAATGTGATGCAGAGGTGGCATTCTCTGACCGTTGTTGATCACTTTGACTCCTAAATATCACTTCAATCACTCCACGAACTTTCAATAGTTAATCAGACCGCCAGTAAACAGGTCCGCTCAAAGTTTTAGTAAATTTGTGAAACTCATCAATAGGTTGGAATTGTAACCTTGTTACGAAAGCTTCCTGGGGCGCTTCAAGCTTAGTAAGGGCAGGTAGAGCTCGAACCTGGCAACCAGCCACGTACTGCATAGCATGGAGGTTCGCACAATTCTGTTTCAATCGGCGACAGTCTATGATGTCGCCATGACCCTAAATCGAACACTCTCAGACTTCTCAAGATGTTATCTGGCTGTGACCACTCTTCCTCTAGTTTGCTTTGTAGTATTCTCTAATTCCAACTCACTGGTTAAATTTTTTTCACTGGCTCAGCGGTCAGAAAGGCTGAGTGAATTGCAGAGCTCATCCTCCCAAGAGAAGATTGCCTGAGCTGAAGTGAAGTAAAAGCCGTTTGTCTGTCATTGGATCGTCCCTTCTGTTACAGCCCAAGCCGCCTGACCCAAGATCGAGAAGGACATGAAACGCAACCGCGCATTTCACACGACAAACGACGCAAAATTAGTTGACGGAAGCGCCGGATGTGCAGGGCGAAATGATTACCATACACTGCTGACAAGACGCAAAACGACTCAGAGGAAAGCATATAAGCTACTCATACGTAGGGCGAATCAGGCTCTGTCGCATGTTGCGTCGACAGTCATAATGAAGCACATTACGGTCCAGCTAGTTCTGCGTCCGCACGGCCGCGATCTGGTTGGCTCTGTGGAATGATACAGACCAATTTACCAGAAACCGGACCGATCGAATGACACGACGTGATTTTGTAGGCTGCTTCGATGGGAAGTGCGCATTCTGATACCTGCTGTTCGCTTGGCTTGTGCGACTGCGATGGTCTGTTCCGATATTTTGTCACCCATATGCACCAGAGCACTGTATGAACATTCGGGTTGCTCGCGCGCTCTGAGATTAGGTTAGTGGTCATGATGTATACTGTGGCATGTGAGTGTCGACTAGCATTTTACGGGACATCCTCTAGGTTTTGCACAATATACTTCCGGCCGCTAACCCATTTATATTGTCATTTCGTTTCTGATTTCCATCCGGATACCTCGGAATTTTTGCAGTTGTGCACTTGCGCACCAAACTGCAACTCCGCTCGCCAGTTCATCTTTATGGAGTTAGTGATCTTGCACATTGGGATACGCAATTCTCGATTGATACTGCCTCCCTTTCTTATCACCGATCAGTTGATCTGTTAACGTCTATCTCTTATCAGTAAACATTGTGTGGCGAAAAATTTGTAGGATCAGGTGAACAGGAGACAGCCCTCATCTTCGGGGTTAAACACTAATGTGGTGACCTCACTACGATGGTGCAGAAAGAACAGACAACACGTTGCTACGAATCGCTGGTTCAAAACGCAGTTATTTTCGTGATAACACTCAAAACTTCAACTTATACTACCAGGAGAGAATAAACTGAATTTGAGAAAAGTTGACATACTCGTTCAGATACCTGTTAGATCACCTTCGGAATCTGTTCGGCACCAAACCTCAGAGCTGTCCTCCCGCTTACAAGGCAAACCGCTTATCTGTGGGAGCAAAAGATATCACTCGGTCGAGTGACACAGCATAACAACGTAAACTGTTGTAAACCTTCAACTCAATTCGTTGATTCGTCCATGCCAACTCTTGGTTCTTGTTAATTCCGCCAAAAACAAACCCAAAGACGAGTGCAGCAAGAAAATTTGTTCCGCCCCAACAAGGTGTGCGACAAGGAGGAGTTTGCATGGTATTTATAAGATTCAAAGCAATATACCAACATTCTCGAAAAATAATATCAGAGGGCAGGCATAAAAAGGTGGTTAAGGCCACTAATTCGTCAATGAGCCTAGCGGAACAATAACCAAACAGGTAAAAATAATGGTGAAGTTTACCTCTCGACTGTACAAAACGTTTATTATTATTATCATCATTATTAGATGGATTCGTTTTGTGGAGAGATGAGGTAGTTTTTGATGAAAAAATGGTTTCCCTCACATACATCTTGCACACCTGAGCGATTAGGAGCTCAGTCAAAGTAAACTTCCCCTTAACTTTCATTACGAGCGTTAATATTACCTGCCGGTTCTACGCTGTTCTTCTGTAGTCAACTTCTTTTTCCTCCGTCGATCCCTATCTATAGTGTATTTCCCACCAGTCATCAGTCTAAACTACGTTGTTATCTAACATCTTGGTCAGTTACCTTTCCACCTCAGCCGAGCTTAAACTTGTCCCTATCTCTACCCCCAAGCAGGCACCATTTCCTTACATCAGCCCCTCGGTTTTACTTTTCGAGCCTCATCTGTAACCTAACCACTTAGCACTTGCCCTAGTACCCCTTCCCGGCGTCCTATCTACAGATAGCTGTGGAAGCTCGCCAAAAGTGGTAATGGGACGCAGCAGAGCAGTGGTCTGTGACTTCTGTATGTTCTGCACACAGTATAAGTTAGTAGGGATTTCCTATAGGATCTTCACGAACGGTTAAAAGGTTCACCTGCACCCGCTATGCGCTAGCGTCCCACCACCTGTCGCAATGCAACCGGTGATATTGGTACCTCCACCCACGAATTTATTCTTTCAGGCGGGCCTGATGATTTGGGTCTAACAACCTGTTAACAAAGTCCACAGCACCATGGTGATGTAGTGTCTTCGCGGAATATTACGGAGACGGTCACCCGTTGTACTTTACGCACTACAAATTGCTACTGACACTTGTTGCCAGCTTACTCGGAGATACCAAAGACGGAAGCTCATCTAGCACGTGTCATCAAAACAGCACAGTTCAAACAGTGCGGTACATTCCAAGAGTCTGCTATCATAGGGGATTTAGGCACAGCTCTCAACCACTCTCTACACGTTCATTTGCTGACAACCCTAGTCGTCACTAGCAGGATGTGAAGAACAAAAAACTAGGAGTTCCCCCTCCCAAGTCTTACTGTACACTCTAGTGCTACAAAGTGCAACAGAAAGTGGGAGTCATTCACCTGTACACTGAGAACGAATGTACTCATCTATTATTGGAGAGTATAAGAACTTACGGTTGCATCTACGTGGTAAGAATACGCTTTGCAAGTTCAGCAAAAACAGTAGAAAAAAGCTACCTTTCCGTTACTGTTGCGTATCTCCAGAATGTTCAATATGTACACCTGACATACTCATGTTTCCAAATTCTTCCTGCGGTCCTGACCACAGCAAAGCCCGGTCCTCCGTGGAGCAATGAAGAAACATGAAGACCGATTACCCTCAGCCTTGGGGCTCTCAGTTCCTTCGTCATTTTGGCACGTTACATCACAGCACGACACAGTTGCTTACCACCAATGATTTCACGGTACGCAAGAATGATATCAACAGTGTGTGCATCAAGCTTCCCGTCAGCGTAGAAGCGTATGCATATTGGCCCATTCTAGGACTGATGAGGCCCGCACACCCAACTCCTAAATGCCCGGACTAATGATTTTCACGCTACAGAACGAGGGGATAAAGCCACCATTGTTCCAGACGTTGGCGTTACCGAGATTAGTTCAACCCGTTAACCTCCCAAACAGGAAGCTTTTACATTGTACACATAGATTAACCGGAAGAGGAAGACGTGAAGCGCCCTCCGTTTCGAAGAGTATCAGAGGCTCATTTTTGCAACCCACTGCTTGCTTGCACAACCTGAGTCCCTCTGGATAAATAGAGTTACCTCGCGCTCAGCTGAACTGAGTATCGGCGCACTGTATGAGCATCCTCCGGTGTCAGTAGACCTGTTCCAGGTCCTGCGTACTGCCATCCGTCAGGCGGTTGCACCCATAAACCATCCGATATTCACAGGTAGGAAATTCAGCATTCAAATCATCGGCTTCATTTGCGAGTTGGCCTCTGGTGCGGACGCTGCTGGGTTCAGCACGACCCAACGGAGTATATGTCACAACGTACACGCTAAGAGGAAGGACATGACCTTTCCCATCTGGATACACTTCCCATCAGTGACCCATATTTGATGGACGCCGTTAGGGTAAACGCTGCCTGAGGTGACGGGGGCTACGTAGTGACCTGCGACCCGGCCATTACGCAGTCCCTTAAGCTGTCGTCGAAAATTTCGTGGGCCGATTCTCACTCGATCTTGTCTGAAGATGAAAAATTTATTGTTCCATAGGAACGCTGCGGGTGTGTCACTGACAGGCTGAACGAACTGACTATACGGGCCACACATTTCTTCCCACCTAGAGCAAGCAAAAACAAGCCTCATTCCCAACCTCATACGAGAATTTACGTACAGATTCAGAGGGCTCTTTGTAATCACCGTTTGTTAGTCCGCATTAGGGATACACCTAATTCCTACAAAGTTGATTAAACTTCCTGCAAAACAGTAGTATGAACAGATCTTCGCAACTATCAGCCCGATATAGCAGGCACCACTGTAAAAATCACCCGGTGGTTCCGTGTATGTATGACGTCTTTAACAAATTCTCGACCAGCCTTACCAACACTAACCAGCCGTCCGGGCTGTCGGTTAGCAACCAAGAAAACGTCAAGATACTCCGTGCCAAATACGTTACTGCCTTCGGTAACTAAAGCACATTAGCGTAAGCAGTAGGCTTGAGTCAGGTGGCTGCAGTCGAAAGCTCCCCGAATTTCCTGGTGCTCAGTCCCAGGACGAAGTCTTTAAGACTGAAGCCTAAGAGGACTCCAGGCCTTGATAGCCTACTATCTATCCTATTTTACGATTATCCTCCGGTGCTAGCTCTTCCGCTATTCGTGCTCTGCTATTTTATGCATATTCAAATTGCTCTTTCGATGACCTGGAAACACGGCGTTACCTTGCTTATTAACAAAAGCGGTAACAGTAACCAGGCCAACAACAATAACCAAGTAGCACCGTTTCTTTGTGCTGTAGCGTAATTTAAAGCACACTGAGTGGGTTCAGAAGAGCGCAGCTACAATCGATTAACCTCGTAACAACTCGTCGGCGGAGATTTCGGCAAGGTTATCCGTGCCCGCTGAACTACCAGCGACAGTCAAGCCTAGGACCGAAGCTGTAGAAGAGCTCGCCCAATATAAGTTATCCTTCTAGAGTTTCCCAAAGCCTATGATCAGGTAACTCACGATGCCTTGTTAACTGAGCTACTGGCTATGAACCTCGGTAGAAAACTGCAGGAATGGACTCAACAGGGCTTGTCACGAAGAAGGTATGCTATGAGGATCAGCGGAAAGAAATCTGCTACACCCGAGGCTCACACAGTGTTTTACCGTGATCCGTGCTGGGATCCATGCTGCTCCCTATACATATAGACGACAGACGAACTGCACGCCGCTCAACCCTGCTCCTATGCATAGACAATACTAAAGTATGGCCTACATTAAGTGTAACGATTCACGTCT
>QNGE01003024.1:43716-72155 GCA_008508345.1 Paragonimus westermani | reverse complement strand
CCCCCCGTATTTTAGAGCAACGGGGTGAATGCCATCAGGACCAGGTAGGCGAGAAGGTTTGATATTAGGTAACTGGGAGCGTATGAGCCTTGCATCAACAGGGATATGGCTTAGGAACCTAGTTGTAATTACAGGAGGAGGTGGGGCAGTATGTGTCCTTCAATGCTGAGGGAAGCAGCAAAATATGAAATAAAAACCTCAGATTGTTACAGGGTCATCTACAGTGGTTTTGTCTTGCAGCGTCACTACTGAGATGGCAGGGTCCCTCCCATTATTCCTGCGTCTCATCAACTGCGAGCTCTTATTTGTACTGTTAAGCGCACGTTTTTCTTCACTCATGTGGAGCATTTTGGTTCTATATTAAATCGCATTGAACATTTTATACATTTGCATGATAAGAGAGAAGTCGCATGTCTTTCGGTACCGTGATTTAATTCTTTTGAGTTTAACTTGCTCCTTTGGGGGTGAGAAGTATGCCGTTACCGTACACATTAGGGTGTTTTGATCTTTGCGGGGCTAAGTTGTTCATGCAAGACCTGGAGTGTTCATTAGATGCTTCGGTTGCAATACTAGGATCGGAGGTAGGAAAAAAATATGTTCCATTCCAAAGATCTCAGCAGTGTGAAATTATACAGGCACAAGATGAGTTAACATCCATCCTTCAAGTTTTCAATGTAGCACATGCTTCATCTCCGAAGAGGAATCCAACAATAAGTCCCATTTCTTAGATGTCAAGTTTATCGGACGTCGAGACGACACCCTGGGTAGGTCGGTGAATCGCAAACCTACATGGACAGGTCAATACAACAATTTTGTGCACACTGAACAGGAATGAAATCTAACCCAATGCCTGGCAGTTACAGCAAGATTTGCTCGGATAACGCAGTATGGCACGCACTGAAAACGGTTGTCCGGAGGAACTTATCACTTAAAATATGAAGGCCAAAATCCTGTACGAGTTAATGTCCACAGTTGAAAAGAAAGCCGTGTATGTAAAAGTCCCGTTTAGACGCAATAGTGTAAATCAATTTGGCCGGTGCATATAGCGGTCACTTAGACGTACATTTCCAGCAGTAACCCTAAGAAGTTCACAGCAATGCTGATGTTAAGATTGGAGCTGGAAGACAAGCTACCAGCCCACAATCAGTCATTGTTCGTGTATTCATCTTCATAGTGTTGTTGTACTGCAGAACATGTTGGACCCACGACCAGGCACCTGTCAAAAAGGATCAAGGAACGTCATCTAGCTTGGATCAGAACCGACTATTGTACACCAACTACTGCCGCCATTGTTTCATAGTTAACTGATATTAACCGTCGCACGGACGTCACAAAACCATTCCGGGACGTTTACAGAGTTGCCAGCACAAACAAAAACAGTCCGTCGGCGAATACCGATTTGATCGCTACCAGATCACGCAACCCTAACATGTGCTCTCGAAGGATATGTGTTCGGTCCTTGCAACCTCCAGTCAAACCACACACAAACATTTGACCCTGATCGTGTGAGGCAACATCCAGTTAAATTTCGGTCCGTATCTAGCCAATTACTGTGTGAAATCTAATAGTGAATTTAATTGTCATTCGTCAATAGTCACCCCTTGTTTTTTGCGGTTTGTCTTACGACGTTTTGATGAAACCCATGTAATTGTACTGGCTTGTGAAGGAATTAAAGGGTTATTGATAACAACACAAATAGAAATACCACTGATTGAAAGGCAAACACGATCTTGTTGTCAAGTTGGAGAGCAAATGAGACGAGATTTCATGATTTCTACGGGGATTTTGAACTATTTGACAGCTAGTCAACTAACGTGGAATTTGAAGTTGAGCTCTAAATTTACAGAGACTAAAACAGTCTATAACCTTCAACTGCATTAGATCTGTAAGAGAAATCGACAGTCAATTGTGAAAATGACTGTCCACATCCATAAATTGTATGTCAACAGATTGACGCATATTGATTTCCTGAGGGAAGGAAACGCGTATCGTAGTTTTATTTTAGGTAAACATTGCCAATACACGACCAATGGTACCAAACGCGCCAACTGCGTTCCAATAATCAAACGGGTATGCGTGTCATCATTTATTCTTCGTAGCCACTAGGCGACAAAATAGACAGGTTTTTTTTAGCAAAATGTATACTTGACAAGCCGGGCATTTCGAAATCGATCAACGAAGTTCAAAAGATCTAATAATGAGGCAAGAGATGAACAAAGTGGCAAAGTATGACACAAGGTGGTCTGCTCGAAGAGGACTTCGGCACGAATATTCACTGGTACGAAATGTGTGATCCTGGCAGAGGCAGATTGTTCAATACTGGAGCGCAACAAGCAGTAATGGTCCCAATCCCCGGAAAGCCTCAGAGGACGGATAGGAACATTAAGTCTGAACATTCCAAAATATATAACACTTTGAATCAGTAAATAAGAACAGGGATGAAAGCTCGGAGGTACGCTTGAGAAGGAGTTTCTTCGGAAGCTAAAGATTATAGCAGCCGGAACAGACCCAAAGGAGCAAACGTGTGCGCCAGGGGCACACGATCTAAGCGTTTTTCAGATGGTAGTTGCACACTGTAACTGGCTGCCAGCCCCGACCTTTGGTTGTGCACCACTGCTGTTCGTGTGCTGAGCGAAGGCATGGGGACCGCACCGGGAACGTCATCATCTTCATTTTCAGCTTTCAATTCAAGTCCAACTTCTTCAGCATTCAAATCATATTCATCGTAGTGAACAGATCGCCCGTTGTGTACACCCTAAAAAATACGAAAAATACTGAAATGAACATATATAGTTGATGTGGGAAATGAAGAATGTGCCCAGTAGACCAAAATAGGTTTGAAATCAGCGTAAAGACTGGACGCGAGCAAAAGAAACAATTACAACAGACTGATGGTGATTTGTGCATGATTAAATTTAACTGCATTGCTACAAGCACTCATAGCAAAAGGTTGAAACAAAATTTTCGAAGAAAAAGAGGGGAGATAGAAGGATCAGAATACGATTGCCATCAAATCACAAATAATTCATTGTATGCATGGAACAAGCCGGGAATAGAGCACGAAGAATTTCAGTTGGGCCACGAGTAACTTAATCATATGGCGCTCTACAGTTAATCACCGGCTGTTCAGTGTCATGCTGCATCAGGTCTGTACGTAATTTACTTGAAAAACTTTCAGTATGTGTTTGGGAATCCCGGCTACAATACTGGCGGGATCACCTCCGACGTTCCCAAAATCCCTGCTTTTCCTCAACCATTATTCCACATCTTCTGAATATAAATCCACTACAAACTACTAACAGTAAAGCTAGTGTGCCGGCATTGGTGTCGAAACTTCAGTCGTTGCTGTATAATTCAACGTCACTTCCAACGTTGCAGGCTAAATGTATTAAGATGTGCTGCTGTCTGATGATGTTGGGAACGAAACCCGACCATTCAAAACGCTCGCCTGCACTTTCAATATTGACAGGACTCCTCGTAGGCACTCGTCATGTGGCGGCTGACACACGGTCGTACTAATGGTTCCTCCCCGTTCGTCTCTCCAACTTTTCAGCTTACACACAGATTCACCTGCCTTCTTGCCACAATTTCCGAACTGTGTTAGCATAAGAATGAAAAAAACCTGGTCAGGAGAATCACTGATAAGATGAGCCGGGTTCGGGACAAGATGGCACCAAGTTTTGTCAACACAGAATGCACTGCATCAGAAGTTGAGTTAATTATTTTAACTTTGGGAATTAGAGAAGTGGAACTGGGGTTGTTAGGTACAATATGTCTTATTTCAGAACACGCTAAACGCAGCACTCAACTAACAGGCACAAATTTCATCCTTTGAACAACAATTGCAAAGCATTCTGAGTAGACTGCCTTGATGAAACTGAAGCCCAGGAACGGCAGTCGACAGTCAGTTATGTTCCCGAAAGTGTGACCCAGTTGGATTTTCACAGTTTACCTGCTTTTGCATGCACCGGATCGTTTTCGATTAAGACAATAGCAGCGTTCATAAATTAGTTATAATTCAGCCACACACATATCCGATGTGGCATATCTTGTTAGTGCCGAAAAAACCCGAACTAGGGTCTGAATGGCATTGAGCTCATTCAATTTAGTGGGACGGCAATACCCATTCATAAAGGAACGGTAAAGTACACATCAACTATTTCTATTGGACGACAAGCACTTCGCTCTTTGGTCGGTGAAATTCGTGATTACTTTCTACGAGCTTGACTCAAACGGTTGTTTACATTCGACACAACTGAAACTGCATTAGTCACCCCTGTAAACAAACCTAACGTGGCGACTGATCGCCGTTTTCATTGACTGGTGTCGATGGACCACAGTTCTACTTGCAACAGCTCGTAAGCGAGCTCTGACTAGCCGGTCCTAACCTGATCCCATAGCCATAAAAACGCCCGTCCTCCCAAGGACTTAAACTTGTGCCAACGCCCTCCATGAACGAGGATCTCAGTTACACCATGAGAAAACTGGGTGATCAATCATGAACACATTTATGAAAAGCGGTCCTAAAATGCAATTCAACTATGGTAATTGTACTAGCATCGCTTGCCTCATTCTGTACGTTGCTTGCTTCCAATGGGTAATCTACATTTCAGTTTTTTGTCATCACGGAAGTGGTTTTAAGGTTCTCCAAATGAGGTTACATTTCAACACCACTGACTTTCGTCCTCAAGAGCTAGAAATGTGTTCAGTTGGCCTCAGTTTTAATGAGCTCATCTGCCGGAAAAGGTTGCGTATTTCATCGGGCATCTTGAAGGCCCGGCTGTTCTTGTTTGATATGTGGCGACATACTATATGTGCCACTCATTAATCGATAGAGTGTTTGTGTGGAAATCGGAAACTGAAAAAAAACAGCATGCAACCCATACCCTATTCGGAGCGAACAACGCGGTTATTCGAATGAGAAAGTTAATCGGTTGGAAACGATCAACCTATGGCGGCAAACTTCATCTGTTTTTGAAAGGCGTTTAGCTCTGGAGCAGGATCAAACAGTGACATGATCCACCTGAAGGAACTCTCATCTTTCACGAACACAGCCGAAATAATGCGTAAAAATCTAATGGAAGGCAGTTTCATTGGTAGCTGATCGCACGACAGCGCTTAGGTAATGAATCGCGGTCGTACAAGTGTGTTTCATGCTTCTGCAGCTACAATACTGTCATTGTCCGATGGGGGGGAAATGAAATTAAAACAGATGCCCTCGAACAACGATTAATCGTTCAACGATTAATCATTATCACCAACGTATTATTTGTCATAGTCAGAGAACATCAGGGATTGTTTGAAAGCCCTATGCAACTTCAATGCATTTAGTGTGCGATAACGAGATTCAGATATCACTGTCTTATGCACCGCGGCCTCGGGTCAGGCTACCGCCTCATCACCAAGTGAATCAGACCGTCGAGCCCATACAGTCTCAGCGGCATTAAACGATAAGTTAGCGTTCCCCTCAGTTATGCTAAACGGCAGACTAATGGCCGTTTGCACATTCAATGGAGAAATCACAAAGATTCACCGGCTAAAGAAACAAAAGGGATAAGTCCGTATATGTAACACCACTTTCATAACATTTAGCCACGGTCTGGTGCTGGCTACAACAGTGGCACCAACAACTTGGCCAATTCAATTTGTGGGAGGAGGTAAACCTGTACATGACGAAAATTCAGGCGCGCACGGGGACCTACCACGGTAACCGTAAGTATGCAACAGAATAAGGTGGAACATAAACTGTGCCATTTCAGTTTTTAGCCGACTGCATTAAAGTACGCAACGAAAAATAGCTGCTACGAACAAAAAATATAGGGGCTAGAAAAGAGAATTTGGCACTTCGGAGAGCAGGGCTCATACTCTGTGGTAGGTAAGTTCCAGCAAAGACTACTGTTTCATAGCCAGAACGGAATGCAAAACACCAAACGACGATACGGACAAATGTGCAGCAGTTGCAGTAAAATCCAGTTAGGCTTTCACACTCTATCTCTGAGCAAAGTGTAAACGCACCAAACAGATCCATTTCAACATTTTTTCCACACCATCCCTTCTCTTCTGTACTGTGTTATTGGTTGACTTAGATGTACGGACCCCGAAAATGAACTTCCCATTGGAGCACAATAGGCTAACAGCAGTGTGAAACACATTTTAGCAACAGCTCATTATGCATTGGAGCAGTCAGCTCCGTCACTAAATTGCCACGTAATATCAACCGCAAACTAATGGCAACCAACAAAGTCTTGTTGATCAAACAACGAGGACCGGTTTCATAATTGCAAAAGACAACACTTCTGAAGATCACCCGGGGTGGTTGAAATGTAAGGTAATACACACTTGATCGTAGCATTGTGTTATTCTCAATCAATTTGCCAACAGTATTTCAAGCCACAAATTCACTCCGGTCAACATTCCGGGTTCCTTTAATTCGATCGTTACTGCTGCGAGAACTTATACTACATTTGGAACGTTTCCTTGGTAAGCAGCTGACAATATAAAATCATGGGAGAAAACAGCATGGCGAACAAGCACGTTTTTAGTAACGAGTGCCTTGTTCAGATCAAGGCATCCTGATCAGTGCAGTAACTCGCAAAGAAAGAACCCGACATTACCAGTTCCCACCAGAAAAGCAAGGAAACTTGCGTCACATTACTTTAACATTATGATTTTGAAAAAACTATGTGGCGGACAAGTCCGTTTTTGGTTATCCAACATCAGGTCAAATACATAACAGCTATATAAAACGTTGTTGTCAGGGCGAAACAAAAAAAACAGTATCAAGTTCAATTGAGGTCAAACACGTCATGGATACATGTGGAGACAACGTCTTGATATGGTTACGCCACACTTCAGATATTGCTGTTACATGGCCACATATCTGAAGCTCCATACAGACAGTTGAAACCAGTCGGCACGGAAACACCCCGATTGACGGGTGTTCTAAAAGTACACGAGGATGGTATACCTCCACGTCCGATTTTATGCATGAACAACTTAGCTTACCACAAAGTTGCTCGTTGGCTAGTGGACATTTTGGATCCCATCCGTAAAGTCTTATCCCCATATTGTTTGAAGCACTCTTTCCAATTAGCTGAAATCTTAGAAAACACTGATGAGTACCCAAGTAATGTATTCCATGGATGTTGATTCATTGTTTAGAAATATTCCCCTTCGTGAGACAGTTGATTTTTTTATATGATCTTATTTCGAGTCAGAACTGTGATATAGGTGTTCCACTTGAATACCTGAAAGATCTTATTTTGTTATACACAGAAAACGTTCGTTTCGATTTTGAGGGACTTGCATATAAACAGATAGACGGTGTTGCTATGGTTAGTCCGTTAGGGCCAACACTAGCTGATATCTTCTTAGGAATGACTGAGCAGCAAGTCTCGGATCATACAGCTGATTTGTTAGTGTACAAAAGATACGTTGATGATATTTGAGTTTTTCCTGACGTTATTCACTTTGACTTGTTTTTCAACTTTCTCAATAATATTCTCTTTGTCTCACGAATTTGAGTCGAACAATAGTTTACCTCTTTTGGGTGTACTCATTACTAGACGTGCGGATGGCACTTTACAACGCTTAGTTCACTGCAAAGCGACTTGGGGTGGTCAATACCTGCAGTTTTCCAGTTTTGCTCCTATTGCATACAAACGGGGTTTAGTTAAAAAACTGTTTCATAGAGCCAAGCGTATTTGTACCCCGGATACTCTGAAGACGGAACAAGAGTTGTTGAGACACTTTACTAACACTTTACTAACAAATAGATACTCCGGCAAATTCATTGGGGCACATGATACAGTGAAGAGCACTGAGCCCATACTGACGGCTCAAAAGAAGGATGTTTTCCTATTCTTGCCATTCAAGGGTGATCATCAAGTCAACGACATGGAGCACAAATTAAAGTTTGCTCTGGTTCGAACGTATGCGGCTGCGAAGTTGCGCTTATTTCAAACGACCAGAGGACCAGTTCTGTGCAATCGCAAAAATAGTTTGTCAAACTGTTCTGTCTCCCATGTTGTGTACCGGTTCACTTGCAGTTGCAGTGACGTTTACGTAGGCAGAACAGACCGACAACTAGCACAGCGAGTCGCCGAACACATCCCGAAGTGGTTGAAACAACTTGTTACACTGACTACTCGAAATCCAACGTCATCGATGGCTAAACACCTCATGACAACAGGTCATCAAGTTGACCCATTAAACTCATTCAAGACACTGTTGCGCAACCGAAACCCGAAGTTATTAGCTTTCCGCGAAGCGATGCTCATTCGAACTCAACAACCGACGTTGTGTGCACAGAAGTGGTTGAAGCAACCTGTCGGGTTCCCATGGTCATGATTACATAATAATTGGTGTGCCTGTATAAGTCTAGTCTCTGGTTGTCCTTATCTATGTTTGCGACTGATGAGAGTAAATGAAATGTTAACATCGTAATATATGTTTTCTTCCTGCTATGATGAAATCGGACGAAATGAGGAGGCCGAGTGGATGGTGTGTTGCGAATCGACAGCATGTGCCACAATTGCACTGGCAATTGTTCTGGTGACTAAACTACTGATCCAGGCTGGATGGTGATCACGGACATGCTCAAATAAGCGCCTGGTTGCGTGACCCACGTAACTAGTTCTGCATTAACTAGTAGGTTAGTATGCACAAAAAGCCGAAGAAACGAGCACTTTATCCTTCAGCCGTAGACGCAAGGCTTGAGTAGAGTTGAACTGGACGCACAATTTTCGGGTAGTCATTTTACAGGAATACAATGCATACGAACGGCAGTTTATCGGAAACTGTCCTGTGTGCATATTCTGATGGCTTTATCAGTGAAACGGTTTGTGAAAGCCAAAGCTGCTGAGGTGGACATACTGCCCATTCCCAGTCTTTTTCTTGTAGACCTTGCGTTGAAGAATTCCATTAGTACGACGCCGGATAAGTACGTCCAGAAAGGCTAACTCATCGTTACGTTCAACTAGTGTAAATGTAACGTTCTTGAGGGTGGTGTTGAAAATGGCTAAGATATCCGTTGAGTTAGAATATTCGCTAACTGCACGTGGGATATCATCCACATATTGCTTCTAGCTGGTCGTTTTCAACCTTCGCCATAAAGTTGTCTGCCAACAGTGAGGATCCCATTGCTACACCATCTACTTGTCGATATAGTTCCTAGTCGAATTCAAATTGTATGTTGTGGGTGCCAAGGTACAGTAGCTATTTTGGTTCTGTTGACGGTATACAAACACCTAGATTGTTGGCCACAGTATAACCACAAATAGTCTGTCGTCTGTTTCAATGGGACATTTGTAAATTAGGATGATATGTCAAGAGAAAACGTTTGTTGCCTCGTTAAGTTGAGGTCGTTGATTGTGCTAATGAATTCAAAAGATTCCCGTAGGCTATGCTTTGACAACTTCTGTCTGACAAGTTGAAGGAGGTGAGATAACCATTTGGCAAACGAGTGATATGGTGAGTTGTACACGCCTAAAATAGGTCGAAGAGGTATGCCTGCTTTGTAAAATTTCGGTAATTCATAAAGCCTAGGAATTTTTGTTCCACTGGGTCGAAGACGTTCGAAAGTTGGGAATTCAATTATTCCGTTTTGCTTCATAGAACGTGGCATTTCTGATGACGCCTTTTCTGTTTGAAGGGTATTGTCCTTCTCATTCCTCACCCTCTCGAATATGGTATTGTCATCTAATATGATCTGCATGTTTTCCCAAGTAATCTATCTTATTGAGTAGCACCTTTATCTGGCTTAGACAGAATAATGTTTTAATTTTCAAAAAATCACGGTCCCTTAACATCTAGCGCAAATGGAGAATTAACGTCAAACAACTGGGAGAACAAGTTCTCTAGCTGTACTTCCAAATCCAACTGCCTGGTTTCACATTGTGGACAAGAAAACATAGGACCCAGTGACAATGCTTCAATCAATTTTCTGTCCAGATGTAGTGAAGAAAAATTATGAACGTACCGTTCTGGGTTGTCCAGGAATTCAGTGTCCGGCTTCACCAGATTGATCTGCCCGTTGCTTTTCCACAATCACGTAGACTTGTTTCCAAGTCGACACGCTGTTCGGGCATCAGCTGCTCCAGACACTGTTCACATTTGGCCTGGTTCACCTCCAGCTCCTCAAGTCGACTTCGAGTGGTATCACGTTCGTTCAGTGTATGTCATTGTATTGATGTCATAGTAACATTATTGTGACCTCTCGTCAAAATTGTCCAGAAATGCCTTGGGCATTCACCGGTTTCCATACATCTCTCTGGGGAACAAATTTCAGTTCTCGCCTCTGCCAGTTTTGTGCTGAACTTAACAAAGTTGTTAAGTCCACACAGCACAGCTGTGTCATTGGCACATGGTTCAAAATACCCGGACTGGTCATCAGAAAAGGCGACGTAACAAACACGATTGTTTTCGTTTATCGATCATCAGGTCAAACACGTAGCATTCATCTGAACATTGTTGTCAGAGCAAAACAAAAAAACAGTATCATGTTCAATTGAGGTCAAACATGCTGGCGATACCCATGGAGACAACGTTTTGATACGGTCACGTCACTCAACTCGTAGCAGTTGAGACAATCGAAATCCAACTAAATAACCCACTCTTGTGCGCACAGAAGCGCTTTATTCACATTCTACAGTTGCTACGGCCCATCAGCCAAAACATGACCGACCAAACCACTACGGTTCCAGTGGCGTCATGACCGTGACGTAACTATATCAAAACGTTGTCTCCAAATGTATCCATGGCGTGTTTAACCTCAATTGAACTTGATACTGTTTTTTTTGTTTCGCCCTGACAACAACGTTTTATATAGCTGTTGTGTATTTGACCTGATGTTGGATAACCAAAAACGGGCTTATCCGCCACACAGTTTTTCAAAGTCATGATGTTAAAATAATGTGACGCAAGTTTCCTTGCTTTTCTGGTAGGAACTGGTCATGTCAAGTTCTTTTTCTACAAGGTACTACACTGATCACAGTGCCTTCATTTGAAGAAGACACTTGTTAATCATCGTTAACTGTGTGGTTCAAGACTTAAAAGCCCCAGTATGAGTGTGATGTATGGCCGAACATTAGCCCATCACACGAAACACGCCTTGATAAGTACAATAAGGGGCTGGAGATAGACGACGGTCAAGTTGAAGGGAGGGCGGCAGTCGAAAGCTAGAGGACAAATCACTCCAGTTTGGCGCCGAAAGTTTCGAACAAACAACAGACATTCGAGACGAGCAGACAGAGCGAAAGTACGTGACAGCAACTGGGGTTACGATGTTAAAAGATGGAGCGCCTACAAACAACCCATTATTGGGCGAAGAGGAAAAGCGTACACATCTGGATAAACCAAATCAACCTACCGGATTGCCATATTAGGCAGTAATCACAGTGGAACAAGTTATGAGTTTCCAGAACATATGGTAAGGTTCAATCAAGGCGAGTACCAACAGATGTTTGGAAAGTGACCATTAAGATAATTTGATACACGCCTCGAGACACCATCCTCGGAGTCTATGTGACCAAGTGGCTGTCGAATGCACGACGGTGGGTCGTATTAACGAGACTACAGCGCCTGTTCGCGCATCTGAGCTAGTACGCCATGGACACAATGCGCGTCAGCCAATTGCCTCCAGCTGGGAACAGATCGAGATACAAAAGCCGCTGCTTCTACTGTGTAAACTTGTGGTCAAGTTATATTCAAGCTGCCTAACATATTACACGGCATCATAGGCTTGATTTGTGTGCCGACAGGCCGTTACTGAGCTATTCATCTCGGAACAAGCACAAGGATGAAGTAGTCAAACAAATACATTCAACCAGCAAATGAATGGAATGCGTGCAACGCAGCAAATGCGTCAGATGAGCAAGCGGATACGTCCAAGTATGCAGAAGAACGGTTAGACAAACAATACGCACCCAGGTCGGTGACAACTCCTGATTCGGAGACCGTTCCAACGGATGATTATCGGGATCAACGACAGACGGGTCCAACGGAAAAAGTTCCAGTTCACTGAGACCTGTTGGAACCGGAGTGGTATTGTTTGATTCGTCGTCCGTCCCGGCATGAACTGCCGTTTCGTTAAGTAAACCAACTTGCTCTGTGGTAGGCGAAAAAATTCAACTACCAATTTAGTAGTAAAGGGAGTAAAGTGTTCCAAACATGACCTAGTGTAGGTATTAACATACTTAATACCAACAAGGGAAGAATAACTGGCTGGATAAACAAAGCCAACTTACAATATCAGAAGCTCTCCACATAGGCGTCACAGATATCATGCAATAACTAAACATCTGGCCTTCGCGTAACTGGCAAACAGGAAAGCAGGACTGACGCTGGTTCAGACAGCAGTAACAAGTCAATGTCATCGAAACCCTCGTGAACACCACGGAGCGCAGGCAGCAATCAGAAAGGATTTCCATAGCAGTCAACATGGAACAAAATAAAACTCATTTTTACAATAGTGGTGGCTTCAAACACAAATGCCAAGAGCAACTATTTTCGGTTGGCAAACTTACTTATACGATACAGCTGGCACTCTTCGATGACTATCTCTAACGTGGTCATATAAAGAGGCTAGTGACTATGATACCCCAACGATTAGCAAACCGCAGTTAAGACAATCGTGAAGCAACCAGTGTTGTGTTCTGATCCAAAATTTGCAGGCGGTCGATATGGTGAGCGAACTATAGGTCTAACAAATCATAAGCAAATGCTTTCTCTGAGATTGCCAGACCCAATCGGAAAAAGTGGCGTGAGCGTGCACGTAAGTACACTGTTGAAGTTGAGCATGAGGTCAGGACCACATGGCGGTAGGATGAGCGATGTCGAAGTATCTAGTTGGATGCAGTTGTCTCGCTGAACTACCCAATGATTCTATTTCAAGGGTGTGTGTGGCTGGTCAGTTCGCTCAGTTCGTATGCACTAAGCAACTCTCTCGGTGTCGGGATGCCAAAGTAAAGACACCTATCACGTTTAATGTCATTTTCAACCGGGGGTTCATGGGATACTTAATCGATTGTACTGGAGCACTGACAAGTTTCGAACCTTGCCGGATGTTTGGCAGACAATATTAGTTCTGAGGGAGCCCTGAATAGAGATGGGCAGCTCAAATCACCAAACTATTTACTACGATCTTCATTTAGTTCGTAAGATAATAAGGTGACCTCTGTGGATGAAGTACAAGGTTTGTTAGATAAGGATTTCGCATAAAAAGACTGTAGATTCGTGCAGAGGAAATTAGAGTTTTCAATTCTTCGGAAAGCCCATTTGGTTATGGTTAACGAAGAGACGCACGAGGAATGGTCTGCAACGCTAAATCTGCTTTAGTCGCTCCTCGCAGTTCCGTTTTACTGGCTACCGGAAATTTTGTTAAGCCGAGGACAGCAACCATCCTGCGCTTTTCAGCTTTCGTTTCTAAAAAAACGATCATGATTTGTTTGGTACGAAACCTCGAGAATCACTTTGTTTTAACTCAGCAGCCTGAGATATCAACGGTGAATATGTAGCGGTTTGAGGTCGCTTGTGTCTTCACGCATAGTAGTCATCAGCGTAACATGGCCCTTCCTGCTGTAAACGATCGGCCCGAGGAAAATAAAAAAAAAACACTTAGCACGCCCACAAGTAAACAACTCCCTTTCTACTCATGGAATATAAACGTCCCGCAAGACGAGTATCTGGAAACAGTATCGATAATTCTTCTTCAACCATTTTACGATCGAGGCAAAACGCTTCCCAGACCGACGTTAAAGGGACCTGTAGAGATAAACTCCGGGTAGCATTCATCAAAGAAAAGTGACTTCGACATTTTTCAAAGCGACTTCATGAAGCTTGTTCAGAAAGAATTGCAAAATCTGGCGTACAGCACTCCATGTGTTCTTCCGAGCATGTGCTTCTGTAGTTGCAGTGGCGTTTTCTAAATCTGGCCGTATTTCTCTAGTTGCTATGACATAAACTGGAAATTTTGGTTTTCAAACATCAGATTAGCACTCGTGAACATGACCATCAGATATGGTGTTGCCAATCGTCGCGACAGCCTACACAGATAGGAGTCGTGTGCTTTCCTTGTGAAACCGGATATGCAACTGTCAAACATGCAAACTGATTAATGGAAGGTCTGATATACGGAGTGATTTACAAACTCGCCAGACTGCGGAAGCAGAGAGCAAAGGATAACTGATGACAAGCTACATTGAAAAGTATTATCAGCTGCGAAAAATGATGCGAGGTTTGGAATCCGCAGTTCAAAACATGTGTGAGAACGCCCTACACAATCAAGATTAAAAAAAGTAAAGACCTCCATATGAAATGACTACGGGTCAATCAAAAGATGGTAGAAGGAGTTTATTAACGATGATGTCAAATTCATGCTTCTCTAAGTCATCGTCTTTTTGCAACACTGTAAACTTGGGATGCGCCTAAACAGAACAGTTAACGAGCTCAATTAAGTCGTTAGAAATCGGTTATGATAGAGCGACTGTCTCGCATTCTACCAATGTGGTTGAGAAACAGAAAATAGTTTAAATTTCATTTCGGATAAATAGTAGAGACATTAAACGGTATGCGACCAACAGTTACCAAACAACAGAGGGTACAGCGTTTACATGTTCCAATTTTCAATGACCATAGTTTGCATGTCATTGATCGGCGGAATTATTTCAAGGGCGACCACTGCGTCGAGTCTCAGAAGAGTTACTTCATTTTTTTTAAAAAAATAATAGATTTATACTGAACTTCAGTGACAGTAAACAAGAAAGTGCGGACGGTTAAATTAGCGTCAACATCTTGCTGGTAAGCACAGAGGAACAGCAGTAAGCCTGGGATGTATTCAACGTAAAAAGACGATGGAATAATAAGGAACGATGAAACAGATTCAGGCTCAATAGAAATAGTCATTTTAGAGTACTGCACATGAAACACAACAGTTCGAATGTCCTGAGAGCATCTTAAAATCCGCAATGATCACTAGACCGCCAAATCGTCCGTAGTGGTGTCGGACTCAGGGACGCTGGTTAGACCGTCTGTACGCACGTGGAACATTGGATGAGAAAGAAAGCATTGCTCAGGGTGGCACTGTTGCCCGCAAGCTTTGGGATCTGCGGAAAGAGTGGAACGAATCTGGTAAAGTTTGTCGTGCTTTTGGCTATCGCAGTGGTAACAAAGAATCAACGGTGCCAATAATGACGACGAGTATAGCCCGTTTACTTTTGATACCTCAAAATTCTCTTCCTCGACAAATAAGTTTTTGGTTGTTCAAAGGCAGCAGTTTTATTCCTTGCGGTATCCATGGGTTTTCCTTGTAATAAGTTAAACCGTCCATCTGACAGGAATCTCTTTGACTATCAGATCTTGTACACTTGTTATCCCTTGTTAGGTCAACATAACACTTTCAAATTCACCGATAAGACTAATGGAATAGTTGAATAATCAAGCTGGTAGAACAGGACGGACAATAAGATGTTCCAGTGATTCTCCGGATTCTTACCACCGTAATCGAAACCTGCATCCGTTAGCGAAGAAATTCGTCTGGGTGATGTACGGAGCACCGATTGATGTCACTTCGGACTGTAGATCGAGTGCATCAGAATAACCTTATCATTCATCCTCTGAAGGATAATACAGAAGGCTCAAATTTCGTCGTCATTCGTGAGTCTCCGGTAAAGGATCCAGACACATGGCAAAGGAAGTTCCCCACTGCATTCACACACATTCGGTAGCTTGGATTGCAAGATAACTCGAGGGATAGAGAAGGAGGCTGTTAACTAAGCACTATGCCACATGTGACACCATATTATAACGTTTCATGAGGTTCACTCTCAAACTGCCACTTTGCGACCGATTTCCCCCACGGTTTGATCCATTAAGCAGGAACGGTAGTAATAAAAGATCGATCCAGTAACCATTCGAGTTACGGGTCCAAACTGTTATTCGCTTGGTCAGTAGTCTTTCAGTTATCGTTTGGAATGCCAGATAGTTGTATCTCAACAACTAATGCACCGCTAAGATTGGCTGTAATTAAAACTTTAGAGCAACTAAAATAATCATAATCTGGAACAAGGTGTACAGCTGATTGGTATGCCGGATGAACTATAGGGATGATCATTGAGATAAAGTGAAGTGCAGATGGAAATGGGACGAGATAGCACGAGTGTACATAAACTGTAACGGTTTCATACATCTCGGAGGTCAATGTAAATTGCGGGGCTAAATCTACCATCAGTAGTCTGCTAATAACCGGTAGACTGTCTTCATTGCTCACACCGTGCCAAAAGTACACGGGGTGGGGAGCAAGAGCAACAAGCTTATAAGCCTGTCAAGCTTATGTGTACCAGAAGCACACTGGTGAATAGTATCGTTCACTACGTAAAACTCTTAGTAAGGGTACACAATGTTACGAACATGCGGATCAGCTACGACATAGTCTTGAAGCATCATTTACATGAGTGGATGAAGCTTCAAACACTTACGAGGAAATTGTGTGCACATTGTGTCATTGAGTAAAAGGTCGACATCCCATCGATTCAGCATTACCAAACACTGTCTGGGCCTTAAATGTATGAGAATGTATCAGGGCCGATACAACTACCCGGATAAGCAAGCACTTCAACGACATCTAACCTGGCATTGCACTCGGCGAGTATAACCAAGGGCCGCTGCTCGCTGAAGCAGAATGCAGGCTGAAAGGAATAAATGTGGTCGCTAATCGGTCGAGGTCGCTCATAACATCTATGCAGTAAAACAGACTACATGGAGGAATGCTGTCCACGTATGAATTTGAACAAAGTCAACAATACGATGTAGGATGTATGCTCGAGCAACATTCCAATCATTCACATCAGATACATACACCAAAAATGTTGGCCAAATAAATAAAAGATCGAGTGCATACAAACGAAATGGTGGAGTTTGTCATGTCAATAATCATTACTCAGTTTCAGAGGCGCGTTTGTGAAACGTGCGAATACCTTAAGTTTTTAATGTGTAGAGCACCTAGGCAGTCGTCAGGTCATTGACGACTTTGCACATGACGCACAGTATTTCTTAATCATACAGCAACCCTGTAGAACAACGCCCGATGGGCGTGACGAAAATCAACCAAAGTGAAAACTGGATCATATTTTGTTCGTTTTATCTTTTTCGCACGATAAGCATATTATATATATATATATATGGGCGTGTAAAGAATACGAGAACATTCAGAAGACATAAATTCAATCAGCCTTGTCGTTGTTGGTTTCACGTTATTTCATAGCCTGTAAAGTGTGTTCTCACTTTAATAATTTTTTCTATGGAACTCTTGAAATCAATAGTCACACAACCGACTAGGTTCAGTAAGAAGTCCTTACATGTAGAAACATGAGCATACAATTCAATGCCCGATTAGTCTCAAATTGTTACAGATGACTACCTAACTGAATGAAGTGCTGATTCCCTTTAACCAGCAGAAAACGTGCATATATAGAAACTGAACACTGACCATCGGAAGAAGAGTAGGCACTTTTTCACCCAGAGTTGACTTGAAGTTGAACACGCCTGTCTGAGTCAATCACGCTAGTCACTATTTGGATAGAAAAAGATGCGAAGATATTTAAATTTTTTCAAATCAGGTCCTAATTCCCGTCACATTCAAAAACAATAGTCATGTCAACGTACCTGCGTTTACCGGAATTCCCGCAAATTCGCACAAGGTCCGACCGGTCTGAGCAAGGTTCAGCGAGTTAGGAGTTGAGGGTGGTGTGGCCGGAATATTTAATCGCACGTCACGCTGACATGATTCGCAACTGTCACGTCTCAATCGCACTGCAGATGGTGTGTGCTCAAGAGCAATACAACCTTCTACAGGCTTTTTGAGGGAAGTATCAAATTCGCCCAAGCACAAAGGGTAGGACTGAGAGTCTACAGAGTTGATGGCTAGTTGTAGTGACTGCATATCCTCCTGAACAGAAAAAAGAGGGTAAGTAAGTAAAGAGGAAATGAACAATAATAAGAAATAAAACCGCTCAAGTGATGAAAAGAAAGAACTCAATTTGAGAGAAACGCAGGTTGTCATCCGACAATTTTTTGTGTACTACTCGGAACACAAGTGAGTAGTAAGACATGAGTAGAAAAATAAGACAAACGGCAACCATAGAGCAGCCAGGAATTAAATGACTGGAGTAAAAAACAGTGCTCTCCACTCCCCACGGAGCATTAAGGTCAGAAATAGTTGAATCCACAATAGAAAGCTATTATAAAGAATATTGAAGGACCAGAAAAGGTCATTTCATCATAACGAGAAAGCTCACAATGCTTAACAAACACCAGACTCCGACCACGATTTCTCCCACAGTAACATTCAGGCATCACGTACACATTGCTATAATCCACAGTTCATAGAAGAAGACCCGTAAAAGATGCATGCTGTAACAAAGCTAAATCCAGTGTGTATTCAAATTCGCTGTAAGGTTATGAAACAAATGTACTCCTGTTTTTTTTCACCACCCAGTAGAATATCCAATCAGTAGAGCATACTATCTTCACGATAATGACTGCCGTGGATATTGATCGTAATTAACATCCTTCCATTTCTGTATCATCCAGTAAACAACAGCACTTCGTGAAAAGCGTCCAGTTTCACTCCGCCATACCAAACGGAATGAAGCAGATGTTGGTGACAAAGTACGTTTAACTGTGCATCAACCATTTACTACGTTACAGCATACACAAATGAGTGTGTGGATGAGTAACTTGTGCATTACAATCAGACATTCACTACAAGGTCATTCGTTGTAACGAACAAAAATGTAAGACAATTGACAACCAGCCACTTTCTTCACTGGGAGCAAGACCCTCAAATTTGGCCGTGCAATGATGTTTCACTACTATTCCGGACGTTGTTTACTTACCCACTCTTCAGTATATTGGTGGATCGTTTTAAATTTTGTCACTTTCCAATCACTTTTGTCGTGCGAATAGAATTATATCAACCTGCTCCCGAGATTATTTGAAATACCTTACCTTTCCACATCTTCGCAGTTGACAAATGGGAATGTTAGAAAACAGTGTGTAAGATAGAGAATTGCACTCCGAGGCCGTAGCATCATTTGTTACCGTATAGACCGTCACCTATTTGGTGGAGGCGTTATTACGTGCATTAGTGATTCATGGTGCAGGTCCGGTCGAATGTTGTTTATTTATTCGAGTGTTTATGCAAGCTGCCTAACTGTTGACTGCAAACCTAGATTCTTAAGTAGTTTTCGTACGCTTGTGGCATGTAACCTTCACTTATTCCCCAACTGTTCTGCCATTGAGATTGACAGGTTTGTGGATGGCTTTTCAATAGCCCCCTTGTGGATTCCCGACACGTCGTTATGCACCAGTTGTGGTGATCTCAAGCAACTTGACACCACCTTCGTAATTACCATTGGCCTACACAACATTATAACCTTTCCTGCACGTCTGGATGCACACATCGGTTTAACCTTTCTTCATAAAACGCGACTGTTTGCAGTCCACAGACAAACCCCAATCGACATATCTGACGGCTCGATCATGAAGCGTTTTACTATGATTTACCGTCAGGCAGGTCACAAGCTCCTTACTCTTCGCGGAGA
This sequence comes from Paragonimus westermani, assembly GCA_008508345.1. Lineage (NCBI taxonomy): Eukaryota > Metazoa > Platyhelminthes > Trematoda > Plagiorchiida > Troglotrematidae > Paragonimus > Paragonimus westermani. Next base: position 52,557 of record QNGE01003024.1, on the reverse strand, counting down.
CCGAAGAATCAGACGTTCACGGCCTTTCCCCGACAACTACAATGGACTCAGGGAAATGGCATCTTCTTCAGAATCGAGTTTGTTTGATTACGACGACCCGCCTATCTGCTGTGATCAGTTGGCGAGCTACCTAAATTCGTGCTCCAATATTTGGTGCTCTTAGAAAACAATTCAAGTTAGTGCAGACAGATTTCCCTCTCCGTGTTTTGAAAGATCTTAAAAAAGGAAAGACGTATAAATCGGGTACATTCCAGAGCATAATAGATATGAGTTAAGTCGTTGGTATACGGTATATACCAACACGATGTTGGGTAACAGAATCAGCCGGGTGATCTGATAAATCATAAAAAGGTTGAGTGGATTGAACACTCGTCGTCACGGTGAACTTGGGCTAGATGGGAATATACTGAGACTGCGAACAGTTAGACGAAACCGCGTGGTCGTCAAGCGACAACGCGGCCACGAAATATGAAGGCTCTGATTGCTCGACTGAACAAAGTGGGTAGGTGTCGCCTGTCTCACTGGGGTTCTTGCGATCACTCACATTCTTGACTAAAAACGCCGCTTGATATGACAGTGTCGCAGTTCGTGATGTACACGCATTCATACCAAATCTGGTTCTTCTTATTAATTGCTACCCTTCTTAATAAGGCTTCCCTCTTCTATGATATTTCACACCACCGATGAGGTGAGCGGTGGCTCGAGCCACAGTACTCCTGCAGAGTAATTGGTTGTCAATGTCGAAGGGCTCAGCCGTAATTTTAACAGAAAAACAAACAACTCCGTCTTAGCTCCAGTAGGGTTTTAGCTTTCCGCAAATTCTTCTGCTCCAGTTCAGAGTTTGTTAGGATGCGCATCTCCTAACGAAACAGCCAGGACACATCACGTCACTTCGACCGACCGGCCCAGCTCGGATGGTATGGTCGTGGGTGGTGGTACGGTCCCACTCGGTCAATCAGATGGCAGCCGTGCGGTCGAAGGCCTGTGCACTATCTGGACTGTTTTCTCACGTTACCTTCTGACGCCCCCCGGCGAAGTGATTTGTTCTGACACCGTGGCTGCAGCATGTGCCTGTTTCATTTGATTCGCTTTGTCTACCGGCCAACCATGGTAACCGTTCCTTCCTACAAATTCAGAGCATAGTTTTGTCTCGTCTGCCAGCGGACGGTTACCACGTCTCTTCTCATTTCTTGGTTTTCGGTCAAGCGAGTAGGCGCGTACCCAAGGCGACGATCCAATAGAGTTCAATTGTTTTCACAGAACTTACCCGGTTGCAATCTAGCGCAGCAAGCGGACCTAACGGCCTATCACTGACCGCTTGTAAGAAATACGGAGTTTTTATGCCAACCTCAAGCTGAGTTATTTACCCAATGCTCTAGACAATGCAAAGTTGCTGATTGTTGGAGGACGCGGCACGCACAACACCAATTTTGAAAGAATTACCGAGTAAACTCTGTCTGGTCCCATGTGCATCTGCAGTAATTAAAATTAAAAAAAGAACTCATTCTTGCTCGAATAGAGGGTCAGCTGAACACTATGGACTACAGGCAACTTGTTTATTGTCCTTCACGCCAAACCTTGGATGTTCTCGGCTGTCTAATCCATTCGATTCTGTCACCATACGATGGGGAATTAAGAGCCGTCCACATATTGTTCTTACACTGGAGTGAGGCCCTTGAAAACGTTGATAAAGCGACGCTATTTTAAATCCTTAAAGAATCTGGACCCCAAGCTTCAAATGTCCAGCTTTTGTGTGATTACTTTACAAAGCGAAATCAATTTACTTAATTTGGTGGTCAAGTTTTATCGTCACCCACCACTGGCTCTACAGGGGGCAATCCTGTACCATTTTCATTTTCAATTTGTATTGCATCCTTGTCAGCAGACAACCATATGATTTTAAACAAACGTGCAGGTGATGAGGTGTAGTGTAACATGTGCCTAACTAGATTTCCTTCTTTAACCGTGCTGGACGGTTTATTCACGTTAGTCAGGGTCCCAGAGTTTGCCTCTTAACACATCCAAATGTGTTGACATTTTTTCTCTCACGAGGAGGAATCAATATGAGAAACTGCCTAATGTATGCTCTTTCCTTCGTACAAATGATGAACTTTTATCATGACTGAGCGGCAACACATTGTCACTTCACGGTATTAACATTTTCAACAAAGTTCAGAGGCTTTTATTTTACGTAGGGCGCTCAACTTCTTTCTCCATTCCCCTCTATTTGGTTAGTCGTTTTGTTTAAAGCTTGTGTGCTACTCCACTGGATGTACTGATGGCCTGCAGTTTTCCCTGGTTTGTTGTCAAAGGACTGAACTTTTTGCGATCCCTGAAACATCTATCCCGCTGCACTAACGCTCCCGGGTAAGAAATTCGTTCAGTTTATTATTTCTCACTAGTTCAAAATTAGCAAACACTTTTCAGCAAGATTTCTATCGAACACAACCCACTCCTATTGGAATCTATTCCAAATGTGCATCCACATCTACCAGATCCCTGTACAAAAATTCATTTGCACTTACGCGGTCTTATTCTTCCGCTTGACTTCTGCACAAACCTAACACCTTCACATTCCTGAATTATATTCGGAATTGAATCAACAAATATTTTCCACAACTGATGACGACTGCAGCCGATTTCCTTAACTTGTACTCGAGTTCCACGGTTATACTTATTTTGTGACCTAGGCACACTTATTTAGATGTCCTGCATTCGCTGAAAACTCACCCCTGGGGTGCATAGAGCATTTTACCGGCTTGACTGGTTATAAAAACCTTTTCGTCATAAGCGTCATGGTTACGGTAACGTGCTACCGTATATGATTTGAACTAATGAGCTTGTAGCCAGTGGGCGTACGTCACATTGGTTGAACACCGAGGTCGCAAACTATTTGTACGTTTAAGAAGAAACCAACAAGAAATATACACGCAGGTAAACTGTACAATAATTTATGAAATCAATCAAATTGCTGTCGGGAATCTAGTAGCAACAGTTGCGTAGCACTGAAGGTTGATATAAATATTCTGCACAGAAGAGCCATACCCCCCCAAGACCCACAGAGGTAACCGAACATGTGTGGTATAACCCATACATCTAACCGGCAACGGGATGCAGATCACGGTAAACGAATAGATCTGTCCACAACAAAATAAAACCAGTGATCAACAAATTCACGAGCTCACCTCTAGACAAGGCCAAAAACCAAATTTTTCCATCAGCCGCTTGTGCTCAGAATGAGCGGTACACAAAGGTACAGAACCTGGTGAGTTACTCTGGTCACAGTTCGGTGAGGAATCCGTATCGAACCCTTCCAATTGTGTTTGCAAAGACAGAACTGGTTGTGCCCCAGGCTTCAAGGCTCTGACAACGGCAAGCGCCGAGTGACGATCTAGAAGGTAGACGGACATCAAGTAGGCCACGACGACGGCCACGTTAGCAGACATGCCGGAATCACTGTCACGAAAAGTGAGGATTGTACCAGATTGAATTGGGTGACTCACAAAACCTAGCGCTCAATAGCGGATAGCTCTACCCAAAACACAGCTATTATAATTTAATTCGATTGATACAAATAAGCGAGTGAAACCTTAGTTTAGTACGTAGAGGCAGACCTTGATGTGATTCCATAAAGTCGTACAGTGTCAAATAAAAGTTATTTTCCATTCGTCCTGTTACAAGACGTTCACTGCTGGAGGTTATGTTACGTACTATCAGCAAGCTGCTTGATGATGATCAAGAGCCATCAATGCAACCGGAGTTGGGGCTCAAAATCACACGATTAGTGGTCTACAACACTATCACCAGGCTATCTCCAGGGTACTCTCACTAAATAAATGGGCGATGGTATATAAAACCGTAAACTATAAAATAGGAGAGCCAACGCTCAACAGTGAATTAGGGGACTCAAAATAAGGTTAGTCGGAAACTTCTAAACTAGGCTAGAGTTTACACAAGCAAATAAACATCAACAGTATAAAGTGCACACGAACTCTAAATGTTAGCCACTTTATAATCAGACTCAACAAACCCAAAAGCAAAGCATGCATAACCAAGGAAAGATAAGGTGTATATGCAAGTCGAACGGACTTATACATAACAAGACAGGAAATTGATATTATGAGACCGATTTCAGCATGCATGAGGTAAGTAGGAACAACGTCTGGTCCGCAGCTAGATAAGAAACAGTGAGCCATGGGTTCCTATCGATACTTGATGGAAGATCGGGGATTTAGATTATTTCAAAGTGAACACCATCCATCACAGCGTTCAGTATTCAGATAAGCGTTTCGGCTAGCCCACTTCGAAAGGAAGCACTAGCCTCAAGGTGATGTAACAGAATCCACAGAATCGGAAATAAGTATGTGAAAAAAGTGACTGAAATAAATCTACGCCTTATGCGGGAAACGCGTTCTTGATCAAACCAGTGTTTTTAATGAACTCTTCGAAAGTATGAACGTTATGAATTTTTCCGATGGCTGCAAAAAATCTTTCCGACGATCCGCTCTGCGATTGATATGCAGTCACACAGTGTGAGGTCAATAAAGCCAAGAGATGGTCACCATCTGTACACACATGTACATTATGACGCTCGAACGCACTTAGCTGCATGGCACTTACCTCTCGAGTGCCATGTAACCTGAAGAGTATTTGATTGAGGTTAGTCCACCTCCAGAAACCCACTCAAAACGTTGTGTGCACGAACCCCGAGTGAGCTAAACAGTAATCGCTGATATGCGCCACCCCTAAATCGTATTTGAGCAGGACACTACATTACATTACTAAAGAATACAGGGATGGACAAAAAGTAGACGGCGTATTTTGTAGCGCCCAGCGGGCAAATCGGTCCCATTCAGATTTCCTACATTCGCATACACGTGAACTGATCTGATTACCTCTTATTTATACTCGATGTCGATGGTGTGCACTTCAGATCGCGTAAATTTAGATGAATACAGAACAAATCGACCATTAACACTTCTGACCCGATACTAGATATATTCTTTTTAAACAACACATACTATCAAGATCGAAATCTTGACCTATAAAGATCAAATGTTCGTGATCAAACAGGATTGGTTTTTGTTCCAAAAAACCGGATGTGTACGCATATGGTGGCGCAAGAGCGAGCGACTACTCAATGATGGTATGGAAAATCTCAAAACACAAAGTTGGGGTTTCAACTTATGTACCAGCTGCAATCTGAGCACACGGAAAGAGTTGGTATTTCATGATCAAACTGTCGGTGGTTCAAACATTTGCTTCGAATACTGTCCAGTGAAAGCGAGTGACCACTTGAAAACATTAATGATAATGCGCCCAGACCATTAGTAGAATTTTTTGCGGGCATTCAGGTTCACTCATGAAAAAAATTGGGAGCATTGATCTTTTGGATCAACTGATGTCAATCTCAGGAAATATCTCTGGGACCATCACGAGAAAAATAACCAGTAACCTGGTACGGAGGCGTTCGTGTTTGGAATCAGTGACTCCATGAGCATGAAAGTAAGTAGAACAAAACATACAAAGGAACGCACTAACTACCAACTAGTAAAGATCGCTGAAGCACTCGTAAGCAACGACAGATCAATCCGATAACAACAGAGGACGACGAAAAAAGCGTTTTCCAACGAAAAATTCATGTTGACTGATTTGTTCACATTTTCGTCCAACCGTTTACGTGGTTCAGGAAACGATTATGTGCCAGGCCAGTTCTTATGGGGAGGGCGTAGGTCAGTGCGAAAATCTACCAATTGACTGAGTCACTGACATGCAATAAAGATCATCTGTGTGATCAATATCAAGAAGAGAACAGATTAGTGAAAATGAAGTGACTGGTAGGCGTGTATTTTTTCTGTCTGGACCAAGGCATTTGAAGAGCGCTGATTGCCCCGTCAGCTGTTTACCTGGACTGCAGTGAAGTTGGTAGTAGTACAGTGTGGAATTACAAAGCGAAATCTGGAAACAACCCGACAGTCGTTCATTTTATTAATTGCACTGGCAACAGAATGAGTGGTTGCATAAACTTCAACAAAAAATATCATAACAATTGCATTCCGGTTTTAGGTTTCCGTGATCATACAAAAGCAGACTTGCAAATCAAAAAGCACGTAAAGCTAAATTGGAATGAGGTGCACATTGTTGTTTGAGGGCGTAGGTTGCAACTAGTTATCAGGCGTGGACTACTTCACGGGATCCAAGTCACAGATAGTTCAGCTTTGTAGATTAGTTTCTGGGCTGCAATCAGTAAGTTGCCAAGCCACACGCCGGAGTATACCAGGGAAGGCTGCAGAATTTGATGGTTGCTGGAGTTCGAATTCATAACATTATGATTGATCGATTAGCGATTTTGGTGAGGCTAGAGATTCAAGCTACCCGGATTCAGTCGAGTTGTCTTGTTCGGTATAAGCGGACATCTATCGACCTGATAGGTAATCACTGAAGACGGTCTGTCACGTGACATGAATTGCTTTGTGGTTGTAACGTTGGCTACTTATCCACTACCATCACTGCCAGTTGGCAACATCTCGCAATCGAGCGGCAGTATCATGACCCGCACGACTTTGTCATCTGACTATTCATGTGATGGAGCAAATAATGTGAAGTTCTGAATACAATTTCGACTAAATACTCTCTTTTGAATGGAAAATTACAGCTGGTTGTGAACGACCCAATAAATATAGGGACAAAAGGCTGCACACAAATACTTTTGGGTCAATCGGTGCATCCTCGGTCACTTAACTGAATCGAACAGATCAGCGTCCTATCGTATCCGAACGACGTAGAAATCTACCAAGAATAGGACATATATACTACTGCTAACTCACGCGATCTTGGAATTACGATCTCAGCATTAATAACCAAAAATACCGAAGATGAGTTTTATCTGTCAAACTGATCTGTTACGAACATTCTGAGGTTCGTTCATCACGAACAAACACGGGGTCTGAGTAACGGCTTGCGGTTGTGAACAACATTTTGTCGAGCTCTAATGGCAACTGGCTACGTACAATCAAATCAGAACAGGTACCATGTCATATAAGCATTTCATCGTGTACCAAATCTAATGAAGTGTGTGTGATCCTGACGTCACTCACCTGCACACAAGCACGTTACCCAAGTTCATGCGCCCCGAATGAATAAAATCGTTTGCCTCGCTTAGCTGTCGCAGAAGACTATGGTCGTCATGCTCGGGAATAAGTAATTGTAAATAGTGTCGACCGGCTGACTGAGTAGACAGAAAGAAGGAAATGTTACATGAATTTAACCAACAACGATGAATAACCGACAAACGTAAAACAGTTTTCAGACAATAGTGAGAAAATACGGTAGAAGTAAGAACTTTAGCAACCAACTGGAAATTTGGAGTCACTCAGTGAAATACTGCAACGTTTTGTTACTTAGTTCATGCTTCGCGCATTGCCTATGACATTCCATGCGTTTAACATCCCAGGTTACTGGTACTGACTGTCGAGCCACGTACAGTGACTGGAGGACAAGTGAACACAAGAGGTCCTCGCTATTAACTTTTCTTACATAAGAATACTACCGACTGGGGTTGTCTGTATGGCATGTATCCGACAGACACATCCCTAACATGACTGGCTCGTGCACTTCCCCCTCACATCCACGATGCATCGGTTTGACACTGACCTTTTTAGTCTAGCCAACCAGAGGATGGTTAGCTCAGTGTGTCTACACTCACTTTATCAGACTGCCACCGGAGTCACTCTGTGTGTCCTCATAATCACCTTCGGGTGAAGTGCAACCCCATTGGACGATCGATGCACCGTTGTTGGGATGAAGTGAAATACCTGAGCCGATCACAGTAGTGATGTGCGTGTCGGACACGCGTTGAATACACAGCCCTAGTCGATGGTAGGCTTTTCAAAGCAGGGAGTGAAACGACAGCGTCCTATGTCTAATGGTCCCAGGCCTAAGAAGCAATCGCAGCAACCAGAGATACTAAACACATGGAATATGATCAACAGTGCATGGGACAAATGGCAAAAAGACAGTTGAGTTTCGTCTTTAACAGACATTTCCTGTGAACAAAATGAATGCGGTAGAGATTAGGAGTCAGATCCGAACGAGAACAAGTGCAACTGGTTAGAGCCACATAAATCAGGGAGGGATAATAACCATGTAAGTTTGGATGAGACCAAATTGTTAAAAAGCAGGGCTTCGACTAGATTCGAACCAATGAGAGAAATAGCATTTTCGGACGCGGCAAACACTCTAACAGCTGAGCTGCGAAGCCACTCTGGAAGCCAGGAAATTTCATATTTAGACTGTGTTACCCACTCGTCACAGTGTCTCATATGGAATCCACCAGATGATCCATGGAATCGACTGCCTCGACAGGATTTATCGAATAGTTCATGCTGGGATCCACCAACGCCACTGATGAGCATAAAAACTGTATTACTAATAAGCAGATTGGCAGCATCAGAACGCTGGCCGAGTTTGGGCATGCGATTTCTGTCGCTGGTTCAAATCCAACCGAAGTCCAGATTTTTTGCAGTAAGGCCTCGTCTGAAGTCAACTCTGCCAAACTACTTCTTAATAGCCATGTAAGCTAGTCTTCTTGTATGTTCACAAGTAACGGCATCATTCCAGGACCAACAAACCTTTCGTTCTGGACATAGCCCGTCACAGTGAGAATGGACCTTGACGTGGTGTGACGGCTTGCGCATCTCGATGACCTGTTGGGCTAAACTGGACAGAGTTACTCATACCAGGCAGGCCAACAGGTAGAGGTCTGACGAACCACAGTCTCCTGGTCCTCCAGGTTGGGGGTTGGAAGATGGTTGGCATCTCTTCCTGAAAAACGTACCACTT